>CM077091.1:43797282-44095548 GCA_039513925.1 Platanthera zijinensis | reverse complement strand
GTTTGGTCCGCGGCCATAAGATTCGAGGGTGAAGGGATAGAGGTCGATAAGGCAAAGTAGAAAAATCATAGAATAGAAAAAAACTTCCTCAGCCGACAAAACATAAAATCTATTAGAGTTTCTTAGGCCACGAAGCTTTATAGGGCTTTATTCAAGATTTTTCAAAAATAACAAAGCGCGTACTCACCTCTTGGAAAGGAATCACCTTTTGTCTTTAGTAGCGATTGCGAGTCTGCTTTTAATTTTATAAAACAAAAACTTATCAATTCTCCAATTCTAGTGCCCCTAATTGGTCCCTTCCGTTCGAAATCATGTGCGACGCTAGTGATATTGCCTTAGGTGCCGTTCTTGACCAGCGCGTGGAAAAACATTTTCATCCTATTTATTACGCTAGCAAGACGCTCACTTCCGCACAAGTAAATTACACGACGACGGAAAAGGAACTCTTAGCCGTCGTTTTCGCTTTCGATAAGTTTCTCTCGTATCTTATGCTATCTAAAGTTATCGTTTTTACCGATCACTCCGCCCTTAAATATCTATTAGCTAAAGCCGACGCGAAGCCCCGCCTTCTTCGATGGATTCTCCTCCTACAAGAGTTTGACTTGGAGATCCGAGATAAGAAGGGCGCGGAGAATCTAGCGGCAGACCACCTCTCCCGTTTAGTAAATCCGGGTGCGGAAGCGCTTGTCGAATCTGAAATAAATGGCAGATTCCCCGAGGAACGCCTTCTCGCCGTTCATTCGTCTTTGTCATCTTCGCCTTGGTTCGCAGATTTTGCGAACTACTTAGTCGCGCGGGTACTTCCAAAAGATTTTTCAAGTCATCAAAAGAAGAAATTCTTTTCCGACTTGAAAAATTTCTTTTGGGATGACCCATTTCTTTTCCTTATCTGTGCGGACCAAGCGGTTCGAAGATGCATCGCGGGAGTGGAGTGCACACAAATATTGAGGCACTGCCACGAGGGTCCGGCCGGGGGCACTATCAAGCCAACCGGACCGCTAGGAAGGCGCTTTAGGCGGGCTACTTTTGGCCCACTCTCTTCAAAGACGCGCACAATTTTGTGCGCGCATGCGATAGCTGTCAGCGTCGGGTAACATCTCACGACGAGACGAGATGCCCCAAAATATGTTTTTAGAATGCGAAGTTTTCGATTTATGGGGCATAGATTTTGTTGGCCCCCTACCTCATTCTTATAAAAATTCTTATATTTTAGTGGCGGTCGACTACGTATCGCGGTGGGCGGAAGCGCAAGCTCTCCCCACCAACGATGCGCGAGTCGTCGTTACATTTCTAAAAAAATTATTTTCTCGCTTCGGAACGCCTCGCGCTATTGTTAGTGATAGGGGAACGCATTTCTGTAACGCTCTAATGGCTAAGACGTTAGCTAAATACGGAGTCACGCACAAGCTTGCCACCCCCTACCACCCGCAAACAAGTGGCCAAGTTGAGGTAGTAAATCGAGAGATAAAACGCATATTAGAAAAAACCGTTTCACTTAATAGGAAAGATTGGTCCGCTAAGCTTGACGACGCGTTGTGGGCGTATCGTACGGCGTACAAAACCGCTAACGGTTGTACCCCGTTTCGATTAGTCTATGGCAAAGCGTGCCATTTACCCGTAGAACTGGAGCACCGTGCACTTTGGGCATTAAAACTCTTAAACCTCGACTCTAACTTAGCCGCTCAGAATAGAAAACTACAACTAAACGACCTCGATGAATGGCGTGCGAACGCTTACGAGAGCAATAAGTTCTATAAGGAGCGTTCTAAGTTTTATCACAATCGAAAAATTAAAACCCCCAAAATTTTTTCTCCGAGCGATCTAGTCCTTCTTTATAATTCACGTCTTAGGCTTTTCCCGGGTAAGCTTAAATCGCGATGGTTCGGCCCCTTCAAGGTTGAAGAGGTTTGGCCATATGGGACCATACTCATCTCCCACCCCGAAAAAGGCACTTTTAAGGTGAACGGTAATCAGTTAAAGTCTTATATAGCGGGCGACCCTGTGATCAGTAGGAGCGAAACCATAACCCTTCTCCATATATAAACCCGCCACTATAGTCAAGCTACGCGACTATAAACACAAGCGCTCCTGGGAGGCACCCCACGTCTATCTTTTTTACGTTTTTATTTATTATGTTTTCTATTTTTCTAATAAATGCAGGGTTTCTAATGGGCTTCCCCGAGCGCGGATCAGGGACGTTTTCTGCCCCCCTCTTTTTCCTTTTTTGTACATATACCTGCTGTCTTGTTCCTCATGCTTAGCATACAACATTAGGGACAATGTTGGATCTAAGTATGTGGGTGTTTTCGTATTTTCGTACTTTCTTTTTCACTTAAAAAAAAAACAAAACTTCAAAATCAAAAAATATATATATATAACACAAAAAACAAAAATAAAAAAAAAGTTTCATTTTTGAAACTTTTGACTTATTTTTAACTTTGTCCGCGAGATCCGGCTCATCGAGCCATCCACATAACGAGTCATCTCGCGGCAACATTTTTGTATATTTTTGTAAATATTCTTGTAAATATTTTTTGTAAATAAATTTTATAAGTACTTTTTGTACATATTCTTTCTCTTTCCCCTCTCCCTTTTTCCCTCTCATCCTTGTAAATATTTTTTTTTTCTTTTAACCAAATTTTTGTAAATAGAATGAAAATTTCATTAAAAATACAAAAAAAATTCACAAAATATAAAATACAAAAAAATTCACAAAAACTTAAAAATCCAGAAAATTTTATTTTTGCATTTTTCTTTCTTTCCTTTTTAGTATGTATATATTAAAGATATAAATACAAAAATACAAAAAAAAAGAGCATAACTTCAAAACAAAAAAAAAACAACAAAAAATTTTTATGTAAGTAAGTTATGAAACAAATAAATCAAACATCTCATTATTGAGTTTCTTGTTATCCAAAACTTTCGTTTTGAGTTTATTTATATGCGAATTTGATCAATTCTTTGTTCACTATTCGTTTGTTAATTATAGATCGATAAATCTAAATAGCCGGGGTTAAGTTTTAAAGAATTTATTATACTTTGTTAAAAATAGGGGACTCACTTTAGGCACTACTTCTAATTTTTCATAGATAGGAGCATGTGTACCATGTTAGAAAATAACGACTATAGAATTCTTTTATGCTTGCTTTTAGCTTTCTGAAAGATTGGAACGTACAATTTATAAAGGTTGCTCTCAATTATTTTTCAATTAAAAATCTAGTTCTCTTTTCTCCCCTTACCTATCCTATCATAACCTACTTGGTATGATAAAAATTTATTTCCCCAAAAAGAAAAAGATCTTATGTCAATGGGAATAAGATTTCATTCCGTAAACATAGGCACCCAATAATTTAAAAGATTATACGTTACGGAGTAAGAGGATAAAATTCATTACTCCAACACATATACATTGGGTTATTCTTATTTATGAAGAAGAAAAAATTTTTATGTCAAGGAAAATAAGATTTCGTTTTCCTTTAACATCCAAATCAAAAATTGGAGGTTCGAGAAAAAATAACCTCGCCTCAAAATCTAAGCATCTTCATAAACCAACATCAACCCCCCCCCCCCCCCTTAGCCAATTTCATGACTCTAGAATTAATTCAAAAATCTTTTTGAGAGCATAATTCGTAAATTGCATTATTTCCGATAACACTCCTATAAGCTAAAGTTCGTATAACTCCAAACTATTTTCTGTTAATCTAACCAATACAACTATTGCTTTCTATTTGATTACATCAAGAAGTCTTTTGGCCAAAACTTTTGCCCTGTTTAAATCATCTAAATAATTTTAGGACTTAACTCTAATACCCCGTATTTTTTTATTTGATCTCTCTTATAATTAATTTAGCGGTAGCAGAACTTAGAGTTTTTTATTATTCCTTATAAGTTCACCTAAAACTTTTGCTCTGGAATAACAAAAGCTTAAGTATGGGGGTGTTTGATGAGTTGTAAATATACCTATATTTTCGTATTTTATTTAAGTCAATTTTGTTTATTTTTGTCTTTTTTATCAAGTTTTATTCAATAAATTGCCTATTTTTGTAAATATTATTTCTAACTTAGCTTTATTTTTATTCCAGAAAAATTCCAGAAAAGTCAAAAAAATTAATTGACACGCCCGTGTCAATTGACCGACACGCCCGTGTCACGCCCCCCGATGATCGCCGGCCACAGGTTGCCAGCTCGATGTTCGGCGATGATCAAACCAAGCTCGACACGCCCCAAGACACGCCCGTGTCAAGGTGTGACACGGGCGTGACTTAGCCACCTGGCCCGACGTGACGCGCGCGACTTTGTAGCCGGACCGTGCCCAGATCGACCTCCCCGACACGCCCCAGTCACGCCAGTGACTGACACATGTCACGCCCGTGACCTAGGGCGTGACCGCCACGTTTTCAGCCGAAGTCAACCTTCCAGTCAAGTCACCCGATCAGCTCATGAATAGTGTCGACACGCCCCCCTGTCACGCCCTAGTCACGGGCGTGACCCACCCGAAATTTTTCCTATAAATAAGAGCTTCTAGGAAGCTTATTTTGTCCACTTTTTTGACCACTTTGCTTAGGGGAGGTGCTGCCCAATTGGATTCCATACTTATGTAAGGAGAATTTCTCCCCCTCTCTCTCTCTTAGTTTGTATTAGGGTTTTTACTTTAATAAAATATGAATTTTTCTCTCTTAATTAGTATGAATAATCCATTTGAATGCGCCTACTTAAGCAATTTTTCGTTCATCTTTTTGTATTTCTTTTATGTTTTCATCTTTTTAGCTTTCATTATTTAGTTAGACTTAGGATTTATCGGCATTTCTAGCCGTTGTGCCGTCCGTCTAGTTTTCATTTTCCGCACTTTTTAACTTTAGCTTTTCTTCTTTATCATTTTCATTCATATAGGTTTTATAAAAACCCCCCTAAAAGTGTTCGTTTTATTTTTTTTAACTTAGGCTCTTAGGAATGTAAAACTTATCGTTCCTTTTTAGTTTTATTCTCACTTTTTTGGAGGTTTTATAAAAACTTACGAATAAAAATGTAGTGGTTATAATTTTTCGCTCACTTCATTTTAGCTTTTTAATTTCAAAACTTTTAGTCCGGTTAATTTTTATTTCATCTTTTTATGCATTTCTACCGCATTCTAGCGTAGAAATGCAGTTGTATTAATTTTTCGAGCACTTCCATTTTGCGTTTATTTGCAAAAAAATTTCGCTCTGTTTAATTTTTATTTTCACTTTTTATGCATTTCTACCGCATTCTAGCGGTAGAAATGCAGTCATTTAAATTTTCTGTGCACTTTGTTTTTCTTATTTCTGCAAGTGTGTGTGCGTGTATGAGTTAGGTTTTACTACTCTATTTCATTTCTGTAGAGTGTGTGTGTGCGTATGCATTTATTTTCGCCTACTCGTTAAGAGTTAAATGACGCTCTGCTTTCATTTCCCGCCCACTCGTTTGAGTGGGACTTGTCTTTTACTGGTTTCATTTTCTTCCTACTCACTTGAGTAGGAAAACTTTGTGTGGGTGCGTGTGTTTTCTTTTCTGTAGAGTGTGTGTGTGTGTTTTCTTTTCTGTAGAGTGTGTGTGTGTGTGTTTTTTAATTTCAAGTAGAGTGCGTGTGTGTATGAGATAAATTTACTCCCGCCCACTCATTTGAGTCCGGGACTTGCAATTTTATCGCTTTCTCAATTATGTAGAGTGCGTGCGTGTAGGAGATAATTTTACCGCTTTATTTATCGCTTTCTTCAATTAAGAAGAGTGTGTGCGTGTGTGCATTTATTTCCCCCTACTCATTTGAGTAGGGCTTGCTTTATTTAATTTTCTTTATGGTTTTGAAGTGTGCGTGAGTGCCTGCATCAATTAGCCTTCAATTTATCTAATTGTCCTATTTTTGTGTTTTCTCTTATAATTGTTCAGTGCTTAATTTAACACTCACGCTTCACCTAAAAACATAAAGCCGTCCCCATACCGATGAGTGGCTAATCTCTTTTAGCCTTCGGCATCGAAGAGCATTGGGACATATAAAATGATTTGAAATAATTAAAAAACTTTATTTTTAATTTAATTTAAGGACTTAAGGTTTACCCCGGGTTAACGATGCATAGGACCACATAATCGATGTGCGGGCTCTATTTCCGTTATCCATACGCGACTCCGAGAGGCTGTACGTATGGACCGATCCACCTTGGGTAAAGAGAACTGCGCACGCCCCCTCGAAAGAGGAGAAGCGTAGTTCTACCGGATTGGGTTCCCCACCCAATAGCGGGGTTCTTAGCATAATGCGGGCGTTAAGGGGAATCCTTCGTCGGACTAACGTTCGGTCGAATAGCCTTAGCGCCCAGGTGAGCGATATCCCTAGACCAAGGTGAGCTCATGTTCTTGGAACCTCCACGGCCAAGTGCCTTTTATTAATTTAAAAACAAAGTTTAATAATTGTTAAGAATTATTTTAGTCTTAATCCGATTCGATGCCGAGCGTTAACCCGCCATCGAACTAACTTAGCAAAATTCTGCTTTCTTTCTTTCCGTTTTAATTAAACTAAAAAATCCCACCTTACTGTTAGTAAGATAATAGTGTTCCTGGAAGAGTAGATATAATCAACGCGTCCCCGGAGAATAATATGACCTCGATATTTTCCCGAATACCGAGTACTACTTGCGATAGGTGCGCTTGCCTCCTCTCGTTAGAAAACTCGATCTTCTAACCGGCCCGCGGAATCTGACCATTTCGAACCAACCACAGTAGGTCTCTGTTCCGCGACCATCAGTGTTCTTAAAAAGGCTTAGTGTCGAACAGGAAAGGTGAAACCGACCCGCGCCTGTAAATTAGGCCATGAGTACTTCAGTATTCGATGATGGCATGATGAATTGAGCAACGGGGGGGGGGGGGGGGGGGGGGTGGTGGCTGATCTGTACCTGCGTTATGTCTGACCGTTTAGTAGACCTAGTTTTGGTCTCATTGGAGCGCATAATGAGAGTCTTAGGGCTGCGCGCCACTAAGACTAAATGCTCAATACCATTGGTTTTCCGACCATGAATGGTGGTGGGACCCTGGTTCGCCGGTACACCAAGAATGTGCCCTGAGTGCACGTACCGTCGGGCCACATGGCTGACTGTTGTGATATATATTCTTGTGAAGGCTATGCCTGCAGGGAAGGAATACAACTGCCCCGGGAAAGGTGGTAGGGTCATTATAAATTTGTCAGCTGAATGTTGACTGTTGCTATGTTTGCCACCAAAATGGTAGGCTGTCCTTATGCAGGTGCTGGAGAGCCGAGCGGGAAATAAAGGGCTGAAGCCCCTGCTTCTACTGCTGTTGGGCCTTGAAGGCTGAGAAAAGGGTTTTGTTATGTTTATGTGTGGCCGTCCTGCGTGCCGATGTTTGTAATCCACACTTATAAAGCGTAACTGTAAGGCCTTAAGGACAAACTCTTAAGTATTTATTGTACATTCCTTCGTGTGTATATATAAATATGGTTGTTTATATATAGTGTACATTCATGGTTTGAGTTCAGTTTTAACATTAAAAGCTTCCGCTAGTATGCTCTGTGTTATGATGCGTACCTGTTTTGGTATTAACCTGTGACCTCGCCGCCTATTTATGGCATATAGTGTGGGGCCTCGGCCAGACCTTCTATTATATGTTATTTAATGGGTGGATTCGTTACACTGTTAACGAGAGCATTGCCTCCATGTATTTTAGTATAAACACCCCCAGTCAATCCAATTGCCTTGCTTAGGGATTCTTTTAACTAGCACGGTCTTCCAGTCCAATATGTTGGGAGGCAAGGCGACACTAGCATCCTCATGAAAGTCGCAAACCTATTTGAAGTATAAGATATGAACTTAATACATTATATAAGGAGGAATTGCACAATATAATAAAATAAGACATACCAAATTAGGAAAAGATCCTTGATGCTGACCACACGACATCGAGTCATAGAAATCCCATATGCAGAGCTTTAGGTCGCAGACAAGAAGACACCAATGACCCGGAGAGTGTACTGGCATGAGTAATAAGTCTGCTTTATCGACATTCTCATTGGTGATATGGATGACAAGCGTTTTGCAGTTGTTGACCTTGCTCATCTTGTAGTGCTGCATAGTAGATTATATTATGATTATTTTAAATAAGAGAAATTGAAATTTTTGCTAAAGCAATTTACAACATGATTAGGAGGTACATATAAAAAACTCTAAATTATTCCAACAATCCCTTTCTTTCGGCACTTAGTGCCAATGCATATGTATTTAAATGAACGTCCTATAACCAACCAACACCTAACAAGTCATTTACTAACGACCTAGTCCTATGGACATTCCCTCTGTGGAAGATTGTTTGGTTCTGCGATAAAGAAAATAAATTATACATCGCTTTATTGACATCTACGAATTTGATTTACAAAGAGACATATACCTTTCTATAAAACGCGTAAGGACAAATCCAATAATTTCACATTGGAGAGAAGTTATTAGATCTCTGCTAGGATAAGAATCCTCGAACATCACCTTTGCTCATTTCTTCTGGGTATCTTGTTCCTTCTTTTTATAAACACTCTACATGGGTGTGGGATTAATGAGCATCATCTCGAGTGTATAATAACATTTTCATATAAATCCACAATCACACAGATATATTGACATCAAAATAATAAAATAGAGTCCACAAATGAGATAACTGAAATGATATGTGCTTATGCTCAGTACATAAATATCCTCACTACAAAATCACTCACGAAAGCAAACAAGAACACTGATCACTCACATCCGTCCGTGGTAATGTCATGGTGTGCTGTAGTGGCTCCTCATTTTCCATCACCCCGTCATGCTCCCGCTTCTCCTGCTCCACACACGCCTGGTTGTTATGCCACATCCGAACTTTAGTCAAATAGACTAAGCGATTTCATCCACCCCTCCCCCATGTCTCCTAGGCACCAGGCAGGAGGATGAGGAGAAAAGGTATAAAAAGCAGAATATCAAAGCAAGTGACATTGATCTCACTCACATAGTATGTGTAAAGGAAGTATAGCTACTCTAGCACTTCTACTAAGCAAGTATTGTAAAGCTATATAAGCAGTTCTACTAAGTAAGTACTGAAAAGTAAAGTGCAGTAATAAAAGTAGTATAAAGAGTAGAACAAAAGAGCAGTATAAATAAATGCAGCTATCTACCATCACAAATAAAAGTAACTTAACTTATATGAATGCCCATAAAGACATATACATTAAAGTTCGGGTTGCTTAAGTAATTCATCATATAAAAGATCCCATACTATTTTTATATGATGAGGATCTTGTTATATGTAATATTGCTTATGCAATGCTTATGCTATGATTTCAAAAAAGTGTAAGTCACATATACGACTCCATGTGCACAGACCTTTCATTTACTGTCTTAGGAGAAATCCCCAAAACACTCTTTGTGACTTGTACACCAAATTTTCCATATATACAAAAATCTTGCATGTGGAATATCTCCACATGCCCTAAGCCAAATGATCCCAAATTTTTACCAGGGACATTTGATGGCATAATCTACCATCTATTAAATATTTGAGTCATTTTGGAGTGATCTAGAAAACAACTAGCACATACATCATAATCTAATTATTTTCAAAAACTATAGAAAAATATGTTCCAAAAATTATAATTTTTGGACAGTGGGTGTATTAGATATGACTCATACATGACCAAAATTTCAGCCCCATTAGATAAGTATTTAGATGGGAATCTCCATTTTAGTGTCTAGGGAACCTTTAGGACACCCTTCACTAAAATGGAGATTTTGGGAGCTGTAGGGAACCCCTTGGGATGTTAAACCTCAATCTAAAAAGTTCTCTTCAAGACCTACAAGTTTGATGTTGCACACTAAATCTTCATCAACACCTAAGATGCCTATTTTTGGCCTTGAAGTATCAGCATAAAGTGTGATAGATTTAATTAACATTAAAAAAACATAACACATATAATAGTAAATATTAGATCTAGGGCAACCAAAATGAAGGGCATCCAATTGTCTTCCTCATGAGTCTAACAGCTGAGAATGATTCGGCCTGGGCTAACTGTTGGGTTTTGCTATATGTCACAACACTTGTGCGCAACAGAATTAGGAATAAGAAAACCCAAAAGTATGTTTATCTTCTCGAACTATATATAGGAGAGATCCAGACCACCGATACCCGTAGACCACGCTGAACCGAATTTAAAGGAATCGAACCACAGTTAACGGAATTCGTCAGAAACATACGTGACATTCCGACGAACCAAAAGCCCATTCGTCGTAATCACACAGAATATTCCGATGAACCAAAAGAACCATTCGTCGTAATTACACGGAATATTCCGACAAATCTAAGACGAACAAATTTGTTAAAAAATCCAAGTCTAATTTGTCGGAATGTCAAGACGAATCCTAACGAACCCATATATAGTTTGTCAGAATGTCACGATAGTTTCCGACGAATTAAAACTTATTTGGTATAATCTCACAAGTAATTTCGACGAAATTCCTTTGAACAATTTCCAAAAACTTACTTGATGACCATGTTCATAACATAGGTTCCGAAATGATAAACCTTAACCTCCAGAACATCATAGGCTTGGTCCTTCACTCATATCACATATGAGAAAGGACAACACAAACCTTTCCAACTTATCCAGAGCTCTTATGTGCGACCCCATAGGCTCATATTGCATTGAACGTGGGACTACATGTTTGACTACTTCCTGATCTCCATGGTAACTCCAACAATCTTTCACTTAATCTTGAAAGTATTATATAAAAGTTTCACAAACAATTAGCGGCATCTAGCAATGCTTCATTGCTCCCCAATCAATAAGAGTTTATAACTCAAAAGCCATTGTAACCAATGTATCTGTGTTGTCATGTCCCTTCGACCCTTACATCCGAATAGAACTAGAGGTATAGATCGTGCTACCCTCATAATCGTTCAATCCTAGTTTCCTGATCTAGAATGGAATTTCTGAAATTGGTGAACCTAATATCATATATTGACTCAACCAAGCATGGCCATGCATTTTTTAGTCCCATTCCATCAAGGGGCCCATGTATGTAACTCCTGTTACATTGGAGGACAAATTTTATTTTTGTCTGCACACAAACAACCAAATAATTCATAACGTACCCAATAAACACCTTTATCATCCACCTTTCTCAAGAAGGAACTTTTGATGGCATCAAAGCACACTCTTCCTCACTTGATGCAGGCTATGACTTCAGATCTAAGGACCACAAACACCATTGCCACTTAAGCCATACTTGTGACACGTTCATATAACAATCCACAAAGTATTCTCATGGTAGATCTGTCCAGTACAACTTATTAACTAACAAGTACTTATGTGATGACTTGATATCACAATAACTTGACCTGTGAGAACTGGTCATTAGTCAACGCACATATTGGTCTTAATGTATCATCATCGCCCTTAGCTTCTAATACAATACGTCGACCAGGGACCATTTAAGAATGAATCTTCTAAGAACATAGGCCCTCACATTCAAGTCATCAACTTGAATCCTATAGAAGCAAACATTTCAAAGGCATTTATTACATTAATTAATCTATCATAATAGAAATAAATTGACATAACAAAAGAACTTGACATAAATGTAAAATGAAATGTATAGTACTCTATTCACCAAATGAATTATTACAACAAATGACAAAAATACAATCCACAAGACTCCCACTAGGGCTGATCATTAAGGTATCGTATACCCATATATCTAGTATGACCATCATGCTTTCTTTATGCTTGAGGCTTTGCTAATGGATCTACAATATTCACTTCAGTCGGCACTCTGCATATGCCCACATCTCCTCGATCGACAATCTCTCGAATGAGATGGAACCGCTAAAGTATGCGCTTGGAGCATTGATGAGATCTAGGTTCTGAAGTAAGTACAATTGCACCATTATTGTCACAGCAGAGAACTACGGGATCAACAATGCTAGGAACTACACCATGATCACTAATGAATTTCCTAATCCATACAGCCTCCTTCGCCGCATTTACAACAACGATATACTCGGCCTCAGTTGCAGAATCAGCAACTGTCTCCTGCTTGGAACTCTTCGAGCTAATAGCTACTCCATTAAGGCAAAACACAAAATACTGAGACTTTGATTCGTCCCTATAAGTTTGAAAGCTAGCATCCGTATAACCCTTTACAACGAGCTCTTCCTCTCCAACAAATACCAAGAATGTATCCTTAGTCCTTCTCAAGTACTTTAGGATGTTCTTGAAGGCTATCCAATGGCAATTACTGGGATCATACTAATACATGCTAGTCATGTTCAAGGCATATGAGACATCGGGTCAAGTACATATCATTGCATACATGATTGATCCAATTGCTGAAGCATATGAAATCAACTTCATGCGATCCTTATCTTCACAATATTTAGGACACTAGTCCTTAGAGAGACTCACACCATGAGATATGGGGAAGAATCCTTTCTTGGACTCATGCATGTTGAACCATTTCAACACCTTCTCAATGTATGTACTTTGGGTCAAACCCATCAACTTCTTCGATCTATCTCTATAGATATTAATACCAAGTATTAAGTCACTTCAACCAAGTCTTTCATCGAAAAGCAGTCCCCTAGGTTGTTCTTAATAACTTGCAGGGTCAGTTTGTCATCCCCGATCAACAGTATGTCATCTACATACAAAGTCATAAAGACAACTGTGCTCCAACTAATCCTATTGTAAACACAGGGTTCATCTTTGTTCTTGATAAAACTAAACTCTTTGATCTTTTCATCAAAACAAAGATTCCAACTTCGTGAAGCCTGTTTTAATCCATAAATGGATCTCTACAGCTTGCATATTTTAGTGGCTTCACCTAGAGATACAATACCCTCGGGTTGTGTCATATACACTTCCTCAAGGAGGTTTCCATTTAGTAAAGCCGTTTTGACATCCATCTGTCAGGTCTTGTAGTCATAATAAACAACAATATTAGGCAGAATTCTGATAGACTTAACAATAGCTATAAGGGAAAAGGTCTCATCATAGTTAATACCATGAATTTGCTTGAAACCTTTAGCCACAAGTCGCCCTTTGAATGTCTATACATTCCCATCCATGTAAGTCTTCTTCTTGAAGACCCACTTGCACCCTATGGGTCTTACCCCTTCAGGTGGTTCCACCAAGATCCAAACTTGGTTTGCATACATGGAGTCCATTTCAGGTTTTATGGCCTCAAGCGACTTCTCGGAGTCCGGTCCATACTTAGCTTTTCGATAGGTTGCAGACTCATCACCATGATCCATAAGCAACACATTAACTATTTAAGATACAAGAGATCTATATCTCTCAGGCTCAAACATTGGTATACCAGATCTATGTGGGACTTGTGTTTCATGAGCAGGTTCTCTAGCTACAACACCTTGTAGTCCTTACTCAGGTTCCAATTCCGGTTCATTCACTATTTGTGGTTCTTGAACTTCTTCAAGTTCTACCCTGACTGTCTTTCTACTTAAGAACTCTTTCTCGAGAAAGAAATTAGTCTTCACGACAAACACTTTGCCCTCAGACGGTAGGTAGAAATAGTGTCCTTTAGTTTCCTTAGGATACCCCATAAGATAACATTTATCTGATTTGGGTTCCAGCTTGTCAAGCATTTGACGTCCTACGTATGCCTCACACCCCTAAATCATAATGATCGACATACTAGGATGCTTCCTAGTCCATATCTCATATGGTGTCTTTAGAACCATTTTCGTTAGAGCACGATTTAGTTTCAAAGCAGCAGTCTCTAAAGCAAAACCCCAAAAAGAAACAGACAGATCTGCATGACTCATCATCGATCGTACCATGTCTAACAGAGTGAAATTCCTCTGCTCAGACACACCATTATGCTGTGGCATTCTGGATGGAGTGAGCTGTGATACAAAACCACACTCTTTAAGATGATCACGAAACTCATGACTCAGGTATTTGCCACCTCGATCAGATTAAAGTACTTTAACCTTTTTACCCAGCTTGTTCTCTACTTCATTTTTAAACTCTTTGAACTTTTCAAAGGTTTTGGATTTGTACTTCATAAGATACACGTATCCGTATCTACTTAAATCATCAGTAAATATAACGAAGTAGAAGTACCCACCTCTAGCCATAGAACTCATGGTTCCACATACATCACTATGTACAACACCCAAGAGATCAACAACTGTCTCACTATGACTAGTTAAAGGAACCTTAGTCATCGTGCCTAATAAATATGATTCAAATCTCTCAACTGATTCAAAATCAAATGAGTCCAGTAGTACATCTTTATGGAGCTTGGATATGCGTTTCTCATATATATGGCCTAAACGACAATGACAAACGTACGTAGGATTTGAGTCATTCATTTTTAGTCTTTTAATATTTTCTACGATATATAACTGATTGTCTAAGTTCAAAACATATAAACCATTAAACATTTGGGCTATACAATAACAAACATCATTCATAAAAATTGAACAACAATTGTTCTTAATTATAAATGAAAATCCTTTCATGTTAAGACATGATATAGATATAATGTTTCTAGTTATGTAAGGAACATAATAACAATTATCTAGTTCTATTACAAGCTCACTGGGCAAAGAAAGATGGTAAGTTCCTATGACGACATCAACAACTCTTTCTCCATTGCCAACACTTAGGTCCAACTCTCCTTTACTCAACATTCTTCTACTTCATAGTTCCTATATATTTATACAAATGTGAGAACCGCATCCGATATCCAATACCCAATATGATGGAGTAGAAAGGTTTATCTCTATAATAAAGACACTTAAAGCGAAAGTCATACCTCCCTTCATTTTCTGCATACCCTTAATATAAAAAGGACAGTTCCTCCTCCAATGACCAGCCTTGCCACAGTGGTTGCATTTCTCTTCCTTAATCAAGCCTCTTCTTTAGTGCTTAAGATTTAGGTTCAAGAGACGACTTAGGTCCTTCCATGGTCTTCTTGAAACCCTTGGCCTTGCCCTTTCCTTTATGCACCATAAGTATGGGACTAGCAGGCTTAGCCTTCTTCATGTTGATTTCAATAGTTCTTAACATGCCTAGGAGCTCGGGCAGTGTCTTGTCTATTTCATTCATATTGTATTTCAAGACAAACTGCTCGTAACTATCCGACAACGATTGTAGGACCAGGTATGTAGCCAACTCTTAGCCTAGAGGAAAGCCTAATCTTTCAAGGTTCTCGATATACCCAATCATCTTGAGTACGTGAGCCCCTACTAGGTATCGAGCTCCCATCTTACACTGAAACAACGCCTTGGTGATGTAAAACCTCTCTTGGCGAGTTTTCCCTTGAAACATTTTCGTGAGATGCTCGTCAATCTCTTTGCAACCCATGTTCTCATGTTGCTTTTGAAGCTAATTGTTCATGGTTGTCAGCATGAGGCATTTGACGTCTAACGAGTCATCCTGATACTTCTTGTAAGCATCTTTATCAAAAAAGGACACATTCCTAACTGGCTCTTTAGGGGAGTCTTCTTCCAAGACATAGAGCTTACGCTCTTGCCTGAGAATAATTCTCAGATTTCTATACCAGTCTAGATAATTAGTTCCACTCAGCTTCTCCTTCTCAAGGATATCTCTGAGGGACAGAGTGGAGTGTGAACCACTTGCCATGAATTCTATAAGAATTTATGCAAAGGAAATTTAGTACTATTTTTCAAAATTTATTTTCTTTTAATATGGACTTTAATTAAAATTACTCCCACTATTTTATTCAAACTGATAACCTTCTATATCAATTCAGATAGCTCATGTGAGCTACTCTCTTAGTGGACAAGATCCGTATTTCACCAACACTGTGAGTCAGCTTTGGATTTTCTCTCACAATGTAGTTATTTAGGTAGGCAACACTTGCCGATTACATAACTATGAAACTCTTGTATGGTTGCTGAATAACCCTTTATTCACATCAATCATATGGTGCATGACAACCCTATACCTCTGGGCACTCAACCTTTGAGGTCACCCAGTTAAGTTTGACCCGATGTCGACAGTGAGATATAACAATTATCCGCTCGCACCCTTACCAAGATAGATTAATGCACCTTGCTTTGGCAAGCCCACACTTCATTGATCGAGTCATGAAGAGTGTCATCCACTGGAAGACATCCGAATACTTAATATATGATAAGGTATTTTTAAAAATATTTGATTAACACTTAATCATGGTTAACAATTACCAATGTGCATATTCACAAGAAAAATTTCAACATTCACTACCAAATGCATCCCAGATTTTCACAAAGAGGAATCATCAACACTTGAAGAACTGAGATAAATCTGAACATCTAGACCCTTTTAAATCTTCAGATTTACATTTATTGGATATGAGCAACACAAACTCCACTTATACAGTAGACAAGCTCGTCTCTCGGTGTGAGATTCAAAATCTAACACACTAGTTTTCACAAACCAACAAGAGGGATGGTTACTGTTAAGGAGAAACAAGGACATCACAAAGAAATCAAAACGAAATCACATGCGTTCCTGATGGGGTTCCAAGGGGCTGCGCCCCTGGCGGGGTCTTAGGGGCAGAGCCCCTAACGTGGTCCAAAGGGCAACGCACAACCTCGCTCTGATACCACTGTTGTGTTTTGCTATTTGTCATAACACTTGTGCGCAGCGAAATTAGGAACAAGAAAAACCCAAAAGAATTCAATAGATCTTGTGATGATCATTAATAAAGAAGTATGTTGCTGTAAAAAAATAATATCTTTGCGAGAATGAGTCACAACTCAATAAAGGTACTCTAAGTAAATCCGACGATCACTTGCGGCTAGAGCTCCAGGCGTAGAATAGTGTCCACGCCTCTAGGGATGTGCACACGAGCAAGGAGAACCCTAGAATCTTGTCACACAAGATCTAGGTCAGATGAAGGATTGCCCTCAACGTCTCCAAGGATTGTTGGATCCATTCAAGGAGAGGTGGCAACGACAAAGACGAAGCACAAAAATGATTTTCGTCGATGGTAGGAGTTCTAGGTGGTCTCCGACAAGGAGCGGCAACAGGGTTTCATCCGATACGGAACAGTTCCATCGGGGGGGGGGGGAAGAATGCCGCACTCCATTCGGTTAGGTAAAGGGAGAAAATCCCAATTCATACTTACTGTTTATCTCCTCGAACTATATATAGGAGAGATCTAGACCACTGATACCCGCAGACCATGCTAATCCAGATTAAAAGGAATTGAACCGGAGTTAACAGAATTCATCGGAAACATACGTGACATTCTGAC
Source organism: Platanthera zijinensis (assembly GCA_039513925.1). Lineage (NCBI taxonomy): Eukaryota > Viridiplantae > Streptophyta > Magnoliopsida > Asparagales > Orchidaceae > Platanthera > Platanthera zijinensis. The sequence continues at coordinate 44,078,278 of CM077091.1, read as the reverse complement.
GAACCAAAAGCCCATTCGTCGTAATCACACGGAATATTCCGACGAACCAAAAGAAACATTCTTCGTAATTAGAAAAAATATTCCGATGAATCTAAGATGAACAAATTCATCAAAAACTCCAATTCTAATTCATCGAAATGTCAAGGCGAATCCCAATGAACCCATATATTGTTCATCAGAATATCCCGATAGTTTCCGTCGAATTCAAACTTATACATCGTAATCTCACAAGTAATTCCGATGAATTTCCTTTGAATAATTTTCAAAAACTTACTTGATGACCCATGTTCATAACATAGGTCCCGGAATGATAAACCTTCAACCACAGAACATCGTAGGCTTGGTCCTTCACTAATATCACATATGAGTAAGGCTGTTGGAACTCCTTATTACTGATTTGGGCTAGGATTACTATTAGGATTTTACTTTGACCCAACTTGTATAAATTAGGGTCATAGGTTATTTTTAGAGTTGTTATTTTAGAAGGAATTCCAGAGAAGCTCAGTTCGATGAACTCTGAATTCAGTTCGGCGAACACAGAACTCAGTTCGACTAACTCAGATCTCAATCTCTGAGTTCAGTTTGACGAACTCTGAGCTCAGTTCGACGAATGCAGAGCTCAGCTCGACGACAGTTAAAGCTCAGTTCATAAAAGATCAGTTCGATGGAAGTCAAGCTTAGTTGGACGAATGCAGAGCTCAGCTCGGCGAAAGTTAAAGCTCAGTTCATAAAAAATCAATTCGACGAAAGCCAAGCTCAGTTTGACGAAATCCTTGCTGAGTTCGACAAATCTGATGGTTTCTCTATTAACAGAAGCCAGAATGATTTCAAATGTTTGATAACTGAAACTCTAATATTTAATGCTAAATATTCTAACAAATATAGCCTTTTAAGGTAGCATTAAATATGGATTTATCACAGAGTTATAAACATAATTAATTCCAAGGCAGTTACAAATTCTCAAGGGATTCTTCAGACGTTTCAAGAATCTATTAATTCAAATATTTGAATTCTTCTCAGACATTCTATATATATATTCAAAAGATTGCTTCTTTAAGGGGACATTGATAGACATACAGACTTACATATACAGATATGCAGAGATACATATATTTTGCTTCAAACTATTCCAGTGTCAAATCTTTAAATCTGAGAGACATCATAATACAATTCTTTCAGAAACATCTACTAGAGAGCAGAAGCATACAAGAAGGCCTACACCCTGAAGAAAAGTTCTCTCTCCTGATCACAATCTCTATTCAAATCAGGGGGAGTTTTTTACATCATCATCCACTAAGTCTTCTCAGAGATGCTTGATAGAGAAGACAACATATAACTCTTTAGTTTATTCCCAAACTGTGTACAAGGTTCTAACTCCCTTCAAAAGTTAACACTTGGTTCATAAGTCACCTGATCAAAAGTCTTAGGTTTGGTTTTTGGGTACCTGGTCAAAAACCCAAAGGGTTGCTAGATCTCCCTTAGAAAATAGATCTTCTGGTGGTAGGGCACCTGATAAAAAACCTGTAGTGGATTCCTACCAAGGTGGTAGAAGAGTAGACGTACCCAGATTTATTGGGAACTAATAGATCTGATAGATCTTATTTTACCTAGAAGTTTGCTTTTAGATCACTGATAAAATTATCATGGCACAAAATAAGGAGTACTCAAGCACTAGACCTCCTATTTTCAATCTTAATAAGTTTGCATTGTGGAAGGCAAGGGTTATGTTATATATGAATTCTATTGATGATGATATCTATAATTCAATCTTGACAGGTCCATCTCTACCACTGGCAACAACAAGCACCAATGCTACACCACCTCCAGAATGGACATAAGCTCAGAGAAAAGCAAAAAATGCTGATGCAAAGGCTATAAATATACTAGCCCAAACAATATCTGATGATATTTTTTAGAAGGGTTCTGAATGCACCTCAGCAAAGGATATCTGGGACTCCCTCACTGCAATGGTAGCTGGATCAGCAGATGAAATAAAAGACAGAAGATCTCACATTATTTCTCAATATGAGAATTTCAAAAAGGGAGAAACTGAATCTGTTGCTGATATGTATATAAGAATCAGTCTCATAATCAATGAACTGAAAACTTTGGAGAAAGATATTTCATTGACAAAAGTAAATGAAAAAAATCCTCATGTGTTTTCCTAGCACATGGGATTCAATAATTTGGCCAATTAGAGAAGCCAGAAGTGTGAATGAAATCTCAATAGAAACTTTATTGGACAAGCTCAAATCATATGAGCAGCTCATCAAAACAAGTGAAGAAGAAATAAATGCTGAAAAAGTCTGTATGATGGCAATCAATTTATCAAACAACAATTCTGATTTTTATTCTGTGTCTAAAGAAGACCAGGTAATTTCAACCTTTGATTTTACATCAGATCAATTTAAAATAAATTTCAAATTACTCTGTAAAGATTTGATAAAATTTAAGAAAGAAATAAAACTTCTCAGAGAAAAATTAACTGAGTTAAACAATCTATCTTCAGAAAACATTAGACTTAAGGAAGATTTGTAAATTTCTAAGGAACAAATAGTTTCATTGGAAAACAAATTAATAGAGGCTAAGAAGTTTGAAGAAACTCTTAATGAGAGAAGTATCAAACTGATGAATATTACAAGTATAGTCAATGCCAGATTAAATGGCAGACTGGGCTTGGGAGCTTCATCTAGTCAACCTCCAATTCTTAAGCAAAATATTTTAACTACCCATGTAAAATTTATATTTTCTAAAGGAAAAGAAATATTAGAAATCACAGATAAAGACATTGAAGTTTTTAAATCAAAATCCTTACTAAAAGAGAATAGAAATTTCCAAAAAAACAATATTCAACAGAATTCGTCGAACCGAGCTCGATGAAATCACTATTATTCGTCGAACGGAAATAAAAGAACGCTGAACATAGGAAATTAGAATGGTGTTCGACGAAATCACAACTATTCGTCAAACAGAGCTCGACGAAATAAGATTAATTCGTCGAACTCAAATTTTCTAAAGAGAAAGTTTAATTCTTTTCAAAAAAATGATCAAACTCAAAATTTGATAAACCCTTTTATTGAGTGGATAATTCATCGTAGGAGATATCATCCACTTGGATATAAAAATCAACCTGAATATTCTTATATTTCTACTTTTTGTGATAGAAAAATAGGACCCAAGATAATTTGGGTCAAGAACACCTAACTTGTTTTTAATACTGAAAAAGAATTATCCTACCACAGAAGAACATTAGTATTTGGATAGTGGGTGCTCTTAACACATGACAGGAAGAAAAGCTTGTTTAATGTTGATAAATATATTAGCTTGCATCCAGAAGCTATTGTTCCTTCAGTCTATTCTCAGAAAATTATTGGTTTACAAGATCTGATGCTGAGTAAAAGGGAGTTTGAAGATCCAACAAGACAATTGATTTTTAAGAAGTCTTCTTCAGATCCTTCATCTGATGCTCCTCAAAAGGATTCCTAATTTTTGATTTTGTCTTTGAACTATGTTGTTATATTAATAGCTTTCTCAAAGCACTTTATATATCTCCTAAAATTTATATTTCTGCTAGATAATTATGTTTTTTTGTTTTTCTTGTTTGATAGTATCCTCACCCAAATAGGGGGAGATTGTTGGAACTCCTTATTACTAATTTGGGCTAGGAGTACTATTAGATTTTTTTTGACCAAACTACTATATACTAGGGTCATATTTTATTTCCAGAGTTATTTCAGAAGGAATTCCAGAGAAGCTAGGTTCGACGAACTCTGAACTCAGTTCGACAAATGTAGAACTCAGTTCAACTAACTCAGATCTCAATCTCTGAGCTCACTTTGATGAACTCTGAGCTCAATTCGACGAACGCAGAGCTCAGCTCGACGAAAGTTAAAGCCCAGTTCATAAAATATCAGTTCGACAAAAGTCGAGCTCAGTTCGACGAACACAGAGCTCAGCTCAACGACAGTTAAAGATCAGTTCATAAAAGATCAGTTCGACGAAAATCGAGCTTAGTTTGATGAATGTGAAGCTCAACTCAATGAAAGTTAAAGCTCAGTTCATAAAAGATCAGTTCGACGAAACCCAAGCTCAGTTCGACGAAATCCTTATTGAGTTCGATGAATTTGACAGTTTCTTTATTAACAGAAGACAAAATGATTTCAAATGTTTGATAACTGAAAATTTGATATTTAATGCTAAATATTCTAACGAATATAGCCATTTAAGGCAGCATTAAATATGGATTTGTTACAGAGTTTTAAACCTAATTAACTCCAAGTCTAACACCCAAAATTTGAGGAACCGAGTAGTTCGACGAAATTCTGGGATCGTCGAAGGCCGTTCGACGAAAGTCGAACTCTGACTGTTCGACGAAAGTCGAACTCTGGCCATTCGGCGAAAGTCAAACTCTGGCCATTCGGCGAAAGTCAAACTCTGGCCGTTCGACGAAAGTCGAACTCTGGCAGTTCGACGACAGTCGAGATGTAACATCCCATTTCCGGCTAGACCCCTAGGAGTCGGTCTGTCGTGACAGAACCCTAGGAAGCCCAAAAATTGAAATCCATCGACCAAGATTTCGAGTCACGGGTTGGTCACGCCCGTGACCGACCTGTCACGCCTGTAACCTAGGGCGTGACCCCTTCGAGGATCGTCAATCTCAGGAAGACGATCGTCGAGCGCAGATTTTTGTAGCCCGGGCCTGTCACGCCCGTGACCCACGTGTCACGCCCGTTACCTAGGGCATGACCCCCCCTTCAACGATCGTCGATCTCCGAAAGATGATCGCCGAGCGTAGAATTTGCATCATGGGCCTGTTATGCCCGTGACCGATGTGTCACACCCGTGACCTAGGGCATGACCCCCTTCTACGAACGTCGACCTCAGTTCGACGAACGTCGACCTCAACTCGACGAACGTCGACCGTAGAACACCTGTCATGCCCGTTACCTACGTGTCATGCCCGTGACGAAGGCCGAAATGTCGGTTCAGGCCCGAAATTATTCTCACATGCATTATAATAAATTCTGGTATAGAAAGTTATACCAGGAGTATTAAATGGGCCGTTTCCTTCTCTAATTTCTTAGTAAAATGAGGAAGTGTTGACCCAATAGGAAATCTCCACCTGGATCAGCCATTTCATCTTCCACCTTTTCCTCTCCCTCCACCGTAACCGAAATATTATTAAGAGAGAGAGAGCATTCATGGCCATGAACGTTTCACCCTTTCCCCTCCCCACTTGGAGATCTATAAAAGCCCTCTTAGAACAGGATGAGAAGGTTACACTCTTGACCAACGGATTCAGATTATTGCTCTTGCTGTACGAGAAGTTCGAGAATGCCACCACCGCGTCATGACAATCCGACGTTCATCTCGCCTCCAAACTGCGAACAAGGTCCTCCTCTACTTCTTATCTTATGGGTAGATCTTAGGATCTTAGAAATGAAGTTCGTGCTCAACGGAGCCGAACCTATCTCGAGTTTTCATGGAGAAACCATGGAAAATACATTTTTGGGTACGCCAGAAACCGCCACCTCCGGCGGCCAAACCACCGTCGACCGATAGCCATCGCCTCGACGGGGGTGGTGGTGGTGGTGGCTGCCCAGGGAAGTGACCGGACGGGCGGCGACGGATCGCAGAAGAGCTACCGGAAAAAATATGTTTTCTGGTTTCAGTTCAGGGTTTTGTAGAAGATGAACAGTAAAACATATTTATATTATAAGTTTTGAATATAGTGTATAAGGAAAATATAAATAAAATGAGCGTACTTTGAGGCTGCAAAACGAGGCACTTAGAGGCCGATTTAGGAAAAATGGCCAGTCACGAAAGTTGTAGCCCTTCGAATCTAGATAAATTTAAATTTGATTTTAACTCGTTTGGGTAAGGTGTTTGACCGCAACACCCATTTTAGTAGAGGTTGTACCTAGAGTTGGGCAGGAACTAAAATGAATTCCTACGCTACCTCCTTCGTCCAAAAGACCTCAAATTTGGGCAGGAGATTAACCTTAGCCATATCTAGAGGCTGTCCAAAAAATGAGAATTTTCGGAGATATGTTGCCTAAAGTTTATGTTTTAATTTAATAAATTTAGAGTAATTTATTTAAGTGGTCAAATGACCTCTAAACCCTCCCAAATTTTGGTGAGTGGTCCCTTGTTTTAAAAAATAGATCTATACAAAATTCCAACTCATTTGGATGAGTTTTGTGTAGGAAATCACCTATTCTTAACTTGGTAATAAAGAGACGTTTTTGAGTAAAAAGTGCACTAGATGTTGGAACAGTCAAATCACCTCAACAGAGGCTGATAATTTGACCACTGTCTTAGAGGGGTTATTATAACTCACTTGGAGAAAATGGTGTGATTTAGGGTTGGTTTACCCTAGGATCCAAACTCAAACCCTAAATGGAGGGTTTTGAGGGTTGTGAAGGACATGTGGGCAATTACTCTTGTATTGCCTTGAAACTCTGTAGAGTTTTCAATAGCATGATAAGAATCATCTGGATGGAATCTTAGAGGATTTGGAGACAGGTAGATACCTCAAAACTTTAATCTTAGCTTTAGGGTAAAATACTTATTAAGCATAATCTGTCACTAAACATTATCTAAAAGCTGTGAAACTCAAGTAGAGTAAGTTTTGGGGCGGTTAGAATCTATAGCAATTTTACTGGAATTTTATGATGTCTATTTCCAGCACTTCAATTGTAACGATTGTTATAGACCTAATTGATGTTTTAATTATTTGAATCTTTCTGTTCATTGAAATCCCATGGAATCTTGGAAATAAATGTTTTATGTCAGAATGGTTGCACCTGAATTTTTGTATAATTTTTAGTTGAGAAAATCTAATACTTCTTTCACAAATGTTAAAAAAGAGTTTTATGCTTTTAAAATTATTTATGGATAATATTGAGTCTGGAAAATTATGAAAGTTGGCCAATGCCATTTTTAAGTTTGTACTTGTATAATATAATTAATTTATAATTTTTGGATGGATATTCTCTGTACTTGATTCATAAATAATGATGATAGAAAATATTGCTAAAATAGTTTTAGTGCTCTTTTGATGATAGAAAAATTGTGATGCTTTGGATTTACCATTTTGAGATAGCAAAGTATTTATAATAATTTTGTTGGACATCTTGCATGAGTACTTAGGGTAGTTCATGTTCAAACTGGTAGCCCAAGGAATTTTTTAAGAAATTAATTAAATGCCAGATAAATTAGGAAAATTATAGTTTTCTGATTATAGGCTAATCATATCATGATAAACCTCCTGTAAATAAGTTAGGGCATTTGGATGAGTATTGGATCACTTCCTAACCGGTTCGACATATAGTCTAGGTTGGTCTGCATATAGCAAATTGTTAAATTGCAATAGGAGATGATCTGGGATAGTTTTTTGAGTTAGTCATTTTGTCTGGGTGGATAGATGTAGATGACTTCGAAATAGAATGATGTGAAGAGTAGTGTGAAGTGGTGTTGGCTAGAGTTAAGAGGTGCTCGGGTTCGACGAAAGATCGTCTTTCTCGAAGAGAGGAAGGTTAAAAATCACCCTAGGTTAGTCCATCGTAACATGAGAAGGGAATAGGTAAGGGAATTCAACCAATAACAATAAGTGCCTTGCGAAAGGGAACGATTGGCTTCAGCTACCATCATAGTTCCTAGTGCCCTTTGAGAGCCCTTCACGGGAAATACCGGGGGAAGTCCTGGGTTAACGTAAACTGTATTAACAAACTGATAAGAGTAACTTAGTAATTAGGGTTACACGTTTCACAAACACTGTAGCATAGGAAGATATTTGGGAGCTTCGGCTCGATTGGTTAAGAGATGGACGGAATGGTCCGGGGAGCTTCAGCTCGGTTGTTTAAAAGACGGACGTTTTGGTTCGGGGAGCTTCGACTCGGTTTTTGGTTGATTACGATTAAACTTGCATGTGCATAAAAGGAATGAAAATTAAGGTGGTGGGTCTTCGGTATTGGAGGGTCGATGCACCGACGCCAATACGCTGGCTCGGCAAGTGTGGTTAGCACTTCGCCAACAGAAGTCCGGTGCGCCAGCCAGCAAATGTACGCGGGAGTCCGCTTCGTGCACCAAGCGTTGAGGCATACGATAGGTCTGACCGGTAGTGCTTTACTGGTTTAGAGGTGGGCGAGGCCCAACCCACCGCTTCCGTCTACCACTACGGAGGTATCCTGGGAGGTAACGACTCCGAAAGGGGGAACTAAAGGTCTGTGTGCATAGAGTAGGGTGTGTGAGTTGCACTTGCATGTTCCATCATACCCACTTGCATGTCATAGCATAATCGATTCATTTAACCCCTGATACCTAAAGTATAAGTGGAATGGGACGCTTATACATTCAAACTTGCAAAACGACCCCTTGGTCTATAAGCTTGTGTGGGCAAGTTTATAAATTTAGGTTAAATTCTATAATTATATGCTGATGTTTATAACCGACACCCCAACGTATAAGTGGTATGGGACACTTTATATGATGGGAGCCTTGCAGAAGATCCCTTGGCTTATGCGTTTCCGCACATAAGTTAAGGTTTCTTTACCTACTTTCTGTTTCTGTCATATTTACTATAGAATTGCTAGTTTAGTTCCGCTGCCACCTGTTTCTTTTGAGTTAATCTCCACCTTCATGTCCTTCCCTTTCTTCCTCTCCGCTCGGTACCTAGGAGCCATGGGGGAATGGGTAGGGGATGATAGGGCTTAGTCTTTATGACTAACGGTTTTCTAACCGCATCATTTTAGGGAATCATGGAGCCCAGTACGGGGGAGCAGCCCCAAAGACCGGTGCGCTTGGAGATGGGGCAGTCTAGCTCTGGAGTTCATAAAGTCGGGACTGTGAGTCTTGACCCTGATTAGATGTTTGTTTTTGCTTCTACATGAGTGATTTGTAGTGAGTACATGTTGTACTGGGCTAAAGCCCATATTCCATTACTTTGATGTATTATTCTATGGACACTCCCTTCGTTGAGTTTTATTTCTATATATGTGATTTTCATGTGGACTTGCTTGTCCTTAGTTTATTGTGCTACCTTTCTGTGATCGAATTGGCCGGCAGAATCGACGCTTTGTGGTGATGACCCTTCAGGGCGTGAAGGTGTCACCGCAAAGTGGCGGTTCTGGGCCTAAGACCCCGGTGTTTTAAAAGAAAAAAAGGGGGTCTTACAAGTGGTATCAGAGGAAATATCGATCTGAAAAAGGTAGCATTCCACTAACCCTGGGTCACCCCCGCTCGAGTTTAGTTTGGGGACAAACTAAGCAGCGGAAGCAGTGGTGTGCCCATATAGGGATCATATATAAATTGTCTACTTTTATTAAAGATTGAACGTTTTCTCAGTATGGGTTTTTGTTCCGCAGCCTCCAGCACAACCTACGCTATAAGGTGGAGTTGAACAAGCTCGGGATGTTGCACCACCTCCACTGGTCCCCACTCCTTTCCTTCAGTCAGACATGGGACAGACTTTGACTACCATTCTGGAGGCTTTCAGGGCCCAGCAGGTTCCGGTCCCGCAGCCAAATCCGGGGGCCAACTGGTTTAGCATCTTCTGAGGACTTTCTCCCCCGTCCTACTTGGGGACAGAGTCGGCGGTTCGGACGGAAGAGTGGCTGGATATTATGTACGAGATGCTGACCGGGATACAGTGTCCCTAGGAGGAGAGGGTGGCTTTGGTTGTCTCTTTCCTGGAGTCCTATGCCAAGAGGTGGTGGAAGACGCTGCTGGACACGACGTTTGCCGATAGGGAGGTTGTGGAGGTTACCTGGGAAGAGTTCAGGGCTGCGCTGCTGGAGCATTTCGTTTCGCAGTCGGCCAGGGATGAGTTGGAGGAGCGGTTCTTACAGCTGAAGCAGGGCACCCGGACGGTGGTGGAGTACCATCAGGAGTTCGACCATTTGGTTCGATATGCAGATTCTTACCAGCTGGACGAAGCAGGGTACATCAAGAGGTTCTATAAGGGCCTGCGGGAGGACTTGAGGGAGGCTTTGTTGTTTGTATCCGACGGGCCTATCTCCCGGATTTTGGAGATGGAAAAAAGGATTGAGGCTGATTGGCACACCACTCGGGGCCGGCACCGGCCAGCAGAGGATCAGGGACGGAGAGTCAGAAATGACAAGCGGCGAGGTGCTATACCAGAGGGGAGAAGGACAGAGAACCAGCCTCATCAGGAAGTGAGGCAGGAGCCGAGGGAATAGGTGATATTGGCCCCTCAACCTCTTCGGATGCAAGAGATGTCGAGACCCGGGGGAATGGCGTATCCACCACCAGAGTGTTTCCATTGTCATCAGATTGGGCACATCCGGAGGAACTGCCCATTGAGGGGGGAACCACCTCCAGCACCACAGGGTGGCCCATCTGCTCAGCACTTCAGAGGCCGAGGATGTGACCGAGGTCGTGGATACCAGGGGGGAGATCGTAGACAGGAAAGAGAGCAGGTGTATGCTTTTGACCTTGCGCAGCCTCGGAATCCAGAGCAGGTCATAGCAGGTACGCTGCAATGCTTCGTTATTTTCAAAGAATTTCCCTCTCAGGTTTTAAATCTTAGAACCGCACTAGATAGATTAACAAGGAAAGAAAACTCGTTATAGAACCCTAAGACATCTAATCACCCCAAGTATAGTCTTCATCAGCGGCAAGCCTGCCCGCAGGCTTTTCGATACTAGAGCAACTCACTCCTTTGTGTCGGAGATGTTCGTAGAAGGACATGAAGGCATGGAGCGATTCACGGGCTCGAAGATGAGGGTGCGACTACCAGATGGATCTGGACTCCTTACCTTGGACCACTGCAATATGGAGGCAGAAATTGGTGGAAAAGCGTTCGAGGCTCCAGCGACGATTTTGAAGCTGACAGACTACGATCTGATCCTGGGCATGGCATGGCTACACTAGAACCATGCCCAGATTGATTGCCAAGCGAAGAGGATCAATGTGAGACACGGGGACACTTTTATTATCATCAAAGGTAAAAGACCTGCCTCTCGTATACTCTTATCTTCGGTATAGGCTGTTAAGGCCCATCTGCAGGGAGAGGAGGTTTATCAGATTCTATTTGAGATGGAGGAAGTCAAGGAGTCTGTGACAGACATCCCGGTGGTGCAAAATTTCGCTGATGTCTTCTAGAGAAACTTCCAGGACTACCTCCGCACCGAGAGCAGGACTTCCAGATACAGCTTATGCCGGGGGCCAAGCCGGCATCTAGGGCCCCTTTCAGATTACCCCGAAAGAATTGGCAGAGTTCCGAAGTCAGTTGCCGGAACTAGTAGAGGCAGGGTTTTCCCTGCCGAGCTCATGACCATGGGGAGCTCTTGTATTGTTCGTCAAAAAGAAAGACGGGACACTCAGATTGTGCATCAATTACCGAGCACTAAACTGGCTGACAGTCCGGAATACCTATCCACTGTTGAGGATAGACGAGCTGTTCGACCAGCTGGAGGGGAACACTTCTTTTCAAAATTGGATTTGAGGTCAGGCTACTACCAGCTTCGGATTCGAGAGGAGGATATTCAGAAGACTTCTTTTAGTAGTAGATATAGATTATTTGCGTTTACGGTGATGCCCTTCGGGCTCACGAATGCACCTTCGACGTTCATGATGTAACGTCCCAATTCGCGCTAGGCCCCTTGATTGCGTATTTATGTCTAGGGGGCTGTGGTGAGCCCAATGGGGGTGTGGGTGAACAGGTGCGAACGTATGGAAAATGAGGAAAACAAGACAAAACGGTAATTTTGGCCGACACGGGTATGGACACGGCCGTGTCCATACCCGTGTGCCTCATGCCAATATTAGGCTTACCCGTCAGAGAGGTACACGGGTATTGGGACACGGGCGTGTCCCTACCCGTGTGCTGAGGACACGGGTCAAGACACGGCCGTGTCTCTACCCGTGTGCCGCAACCCCGACACGGCAGAAAGATATTCTGGGATGAACACGGCCCTAAACACGGCAGGCGACACGGCCGTGTCACCTGAACACGGGTAGGAACACGGCCGTGTGCCTACCCGTGTCTGCGGTGTATAAAAACGAAAAAGATGTGAAACCCTAGCATTTCATCCCCTTTCTTCTGCCCCGAAATTTCTGAGGGAGTTCTCTTGGCTGGAGGAGGAAGAGGCTTGCCGGAGCCATCCTTGGAAGAAGATTGCCGGGCCATCCTTGGCGGAAACGAAATGCCGCTACGAAGGAGTGCGAGGCTCATGGCCGGCCATGGTGGTACCGCTGGACTTGAGGTGAGCTTCCTCCCCTCTCCCTTGGTGCTAAATCTATAGTTATTTTAGGAGAGACATCGACTCCATAGAGTCTTGATGGTGAGGAGGAGAGTTCTTAGGATAAGCCATGCCTAGGTTTTCTAGGCTTAGTCTCCCTCAACCTTCTCATCATTCAAAGTGGAGATGAGAGGGGTTTTCGTTGAGGGTTTGGCTTTGAAAGGAGAAATAAGGTTGGGTGTGATTTCTGGAGAAGTTTATGCGAGGTCGTTGCAAGGAAGAAGATGAACGGATGCCGTTCATCTCGCCTTAAGATGCGTGCAGAAATCTGATTTCTGCACGCGATGACCTTCGTGGCCTATTTCAGAGGTGTTCTGGCCAAATCTGGGTGATCGACTCAACACAAAAGTCATAGCCCTTGAAATTACCTTTCCAACGAGTGGTTGCACGTTTCCATGCGATACCCGTAGCCACAGGAAAGCTGGTTCGAGTCCGCTGCGTTTGGGAAAATCCTGTACAGGAAACTGTTTCCTGTACGTATTCGAGTTGAATTTCTGGTATGTTGCGACCAGATCTGGGCGATTGACTCAACACAAAAGTCGTAGCCCTCGCGAATACCTTTCCAACGAGGGGTTGAGCATTGTGATCGGATTCCTGTAGCTCCGGGAATCCCAGTTTTAGTATCGGGCTATCCTATGATTAATGCACTTGTTAATTTACAATGTTAGCACTCTTGCAATGGTTGCGATTTGCTCATTTGTTATCTTGCTCCCATATATCTATAATGTTGTTGTTACTATAATTTAGCATGGTTACTCATTTGGTTGTGTAATAAGGAATAACCATGTATTGGTGGAGAAATGGAGTGGATGAGAAGGTTAGAAATTAAGGGTTGAGATTGGTGTAGAATATATTTATATAGTTGGGTGTTGAACATATCTATTATGCGTACGTAGTGTTGAGGTGAATTCATTGAATAGGTGGGTGTGAATATGATGGACACTATGTGAAGAGTATTTTGTAACCGTAATCCGAGCCCAAGGGGTTTATTAACAACCGATGCTTAGAGTTGTAGCCTCCCTACGGGTAGCATCGAGTGAGTTGTTTTGGGGCATGTGATGTGCGACGATTCATCGTGTCGCGATATTGAGATAATGACTGTGGCAGGTCTACGGGTTTGCCAGTGGTCACACCGATGGGAGCCAATGGGTAGACCTTGGGCGGTAGGGTTAGATACTTGGTGTCCATAACCCGAGATCTCCTCCGCGCCATGAGAACGGTAGGGCTTGCACCTCGTGCGTTTCCGAGGTTCCATCCGGTTCGAAATCAAAGGCCAGGTTGGGCTGTGTTCTTGGTGCACATCTACCCAAGACCCCTTCTGAGCCGTAGTACGCATGTGAGCTCCGTTGTTGTGTTTTTAGCGTTGAGGCGTACGGGGGCCTAGGATAGGTAGTGTGATACCACCTAGTAGTGGAGACGCCCGCTCCACTGTCGCCATCTGGCCACGACGGACGACGGCTGAGAGGTTAGCTACCTGCTCGAAAAGTGGGAACTTCAAGTCTGTGTCGACATAGAAACTTGCATGTGCGTGCGCATGATTCGGTCATAGCATAACATTCATATCATGTCATTCATTGCATACACAAGATCCTCATCGTATAAGTTTGTATGGGCACTCTTATACGATGAGTTACTTTACTGTTAAGCCGATCCTTAACTTATAAGTTTGTATGGGCACTCTTATAAGTTAAGTTACTATCCTGATTAATTATACCTGCTGTCATATATTATAGATATTTGTAGAACTGCTAGTTGTGTAGCGTAGTTTATACTCCACCATATTTACAGTCACCTGTTTGTTTACTTGCTTATATATATACATTGTACCTTTGTTCCTTTCTCCGCCCGGTGCCGAGGAGTCGCCGGGGGAGCGGATGTGAAGCCACTTAGTCTTGTGACTAACGGTTGCTACGTCTTCCTTTTTAGGAGGAAACCCCGCAGGTAGAGCAGCAACGGACAATGCAGCAGGACAGCCAGGCCCGGACGATAGGACCTGAAGTGGTGGTGCCATCGGCACCGTCAGTGACAGTCGTGAGTGTTTTCATGTAGCCGTTTGGCAAAACATTTCTAGACTCTTGTTCTTTTGTACAAGCCTGTTGTGCTTGTTATCTTCCGCTCTTTTGGACTTAAACTTAGTTGTGAATTGAACTGCTTTACTTTTCTGTTATGGTTGGGTTGGCATAGTATATGTGATATGGATTATAGCCGGTGGAATAGGCGTCTTATGGTAAAGGCTAACCCGTGTGTTAGTGCTACCGCAAGGCGGCTATTTCGGGCATAAGACTCCCCTCGTGCCGTGTGTTGTGTTCCGGGAGGGGGGTCTTACAAATGGTATCAGACTTAGCCGATCTTCAACTAGAGCAGTCAGGTAACAATGGGCCACTCCCGTTCGATTAGTCGGTTTGGGGACAAACCGACTTAGCGGAAGCAGTGGTGTGCCCATATGTAATTCACACTAAGTTGTCCAACTTTGACATTAGTTTTAGCCAACCTGACCCTAGTTTGTACCTTGCGTATAGGTCCCAGCGCAGGTGGAGCCGGTTGGGGGCACTCCTACCCCTTCCGTCCCTTCACAATTCCAGCAGTCGGAACTGGGACAAATGCTGTCAGCCATATTGGATGCATTTAAAGCCCAGCAAGCTCCGGTGCAACAACAAGCACCAGGCTCCAACTGGTTGAGCACCTTCCGTGCCCTGTCCCCTCCTGCCTATCTTGGGACAGAATCGCCGGTGCGCACCGAGGAATGGCTTGATACCGTGCAGGAATTGATGGCTGGCATAAGATGTCCGAACAGCATGGCGGTGACATTGGTAGTGTCGCTGCTAGAGCTGCACGCCAAAAGGTGGTGGAAGTCCCTCATGGGCTCCACCTTCCAAGGGCGGTTGTACACGGACATCAGTTGGAACGAGTTCACCGAGGCTTTTTTGGATCACTTCATCCCTTCTTCTGCTCGGGATGAACTTGAAGAAAGATTTCTGCAGCTGAAGTAGGGATCGAAATCGGTAACGGAGTACCAGAGGGAGTTCCAACACCTCGCTAGGTTTGCCGATTCCTATGATTTGGACGATAGAGGCTACGCGAAGCGCTTCTACAAAGGGTTGAGGGACCCCCTGAGGCAGGCCCTTTTGTTTATAGCCGATGCAAGCCTGGCAGAAATCATCGACATGGCAAAGAGACTGGAGGCGGACCACATGGGATGTGGCAAGAGACCTGCGGAAGGAGTAATTGAAGTCGGCCCTAGTAATAGAAGGCGGAATGATCATGGCAGAGGAAGGGGAAACCACAGAGGCGGTCGGTGGGTCAACCGGAACTATCGGGTGGAGTACCCAATTCCGCAACCACTAGATTTACCTCCACCACCGCAGCAGCAACATTATCAACAACCTGGGGGCCGACGTGAGGTGATATGTTTTGAGTGCAACCAACCGGGGCATGTCCGACGAGTTTGCCCGCGACTGATCGGGGATGCTCCTATTGCTCTCCCTCCAGTAGCTCCACGGGGGCGAGGGCACATGCGTGGCCGAGGAAGAGGACCACCAGGGAGAAATCAAGGACATGCACGGGAGCATGTATTCGCATTGGATATGACTCAGGAGAGAAATCCGCAGGAAGTCATCACCGGTACGTGCAAAATTTATTAATATTATATGACTTGTTAGATTTACGATACAAATGATACGCGCAATTCTGGATAGTGATTACCCTTTTGGAACCTAGGCACTGTCATGGTTAGCGGGAGCCCCGCCTATACGTTATTTGACACGGGTGCGTCTCACTCGTTCATTTCGTCGGACTTCGTGAAGGACTTGGAGGGAGTGCAACACTTCACGGGCACTACTCAAAGGGTGCGCCTTCCGGACGGCTCTGAGATGACGTCGTCAGCAAGTTGCGACTTCGACACCCTTATTGGAGGAAAGTTCTTTGAAACTCCGGCTACAGTATTAAGAATCCCGGAGTTCGATCTCATCCTGGGCATGAGGTGGTTGAACTGGCACCACGCCAGGATCAATTGTGCGGAGAAGCAAGTTATGTTGAGGCATGGAGACTCGGAAGTCATCTTCCAAGGTATTGAATTCGCACCCCGTAAATTATTATCTTCAATCCAAGTTATGAAATCTCATATGGAAGGGGACGAGGTCTAGGTAATTTGCTTCGAGTTGAAGAAATTGACATTAGAGGTCAAGGATGTGCGGGTTGTAACATCCCATTTCCGGCTAGACCCCTAGGAGTCGGATGGTCGAGTCAGAACCCCAGGGAGCACAAAAAGTGAAAATAAATCGATTGAGTTTTCGGGTCAAGGGTTGGTCACGCCCGTGACCGACCCGTCACGCCCGTGACTTGGGCGTGACTACTTCGACGATCGTCGATCTCCACGAGACGATCGTCGAACGCGCTGTGTGGGCATGTCACGCCCGTGACCAAGATGTCACGCCCGTGACTATGGGCGTGACCCCATCGACGATCGTCGATCTCCATGAAACGATCGTCGAGCTTGCGCCCCGGGCATGTCACGCCCGTGACATGAGTGTCACGCCCGTGACCTAGGGCGTGACCAGCCTTCGACGATCGTCGATCTCAATTCGACGATCGTCGACCCAAAATCTGCCATTCGGACCTGTCACGCCCGTGACCCAAGGTGTCACGCCCGTGACCATCATCGACGATCGTCGATCTCTGTTCGACGATCGTCGAACCCAGGATTGACTATTCGGACCTGTCACGCCCGTGACCTATGTGTCACGCCCGTGACATTGGCCGAAACGACGGTTCGGGCCCGAAATTATTCCAACACGCGTGGTATTAAATGCTGGTGTGGGAAGTTACACCAGGAGTAACTACCGGCCGTTTTCCTTCTGAAATTCTATAATAAATGAGGAAAAGGTGGTCCAATAGAAAACCGCCAGCTGTACACACCTGTTCAGTTCCGCCGTTTCTTATCCCTTCACCGTAACCGAAACGTTAAGGGGGAAACTTCATGGCCATAATGGTTTTACCATTTCATCTTCCCACTTCCTGAGTTATAAAAGCCCACTTAGGGAAAGAGGAGAGGGTTACACGCTCAAGCAAACGAAGCAGATCCTTGTTCTTGCTGTAAAGAGGAGTTCAGCAACGCCACCACCGCGCTATGGCACCTCGTCGCTCTTCTCGCCTCCAAACCGCGAACAAGGTCCTCCTCTACTCCTTCTCTTTCATGGGTAGATCTTAGGATTCTTAGGAAGGAGATTCGCGCTCAACGGAGCCGGATCCATCTCTCGTTTTCATGGAAAAACCATGAAAAAGATATTTCGAGTTCGCCGGAAACCGCCACCTCCGGCGGCCAAACCACCGCCGACCGCTAGCCATCGCCTCAACGGAGGTGGTGGTGGTGGTGGCTGGCCAGGGAAGTGACCGAACGGCCGGCGACGGATCACTGAATGCTTACAGGAAAAATATTTTCCTGTGTCTGTTCGGGTTCATGAAGAAGATGAACAGTGGAATTAATATTATAATACATAGGTTGTTTTATTTTACTTAATGAAAATAGATTATTTGAATGTATTTTTGAGGCTGCAAAACGAGGCACTTAGATGCCGATTTAGGAAAAATGACCAGACACAAAAGTTGTAGCCCTCGGGGTCTACTTTAATTTAAAATTGATTTTATTCAATTTGGGTGAGTGGTTTGAACACAGCACTCATTTTGGTGGGATCAAGACCTAGGTTAACCAGAAATTAAAATGGTTGCCTACGGTTCATAACATGTCCAAATGACTTGAAATTTGGACTGGAGGTCTATAATATGTATATCGAGAGGCTGTCCAAAAATGAGAATTTTTGGAGAACTTTTGTCTAAAGTTTTTGTAAAAATTTAATAAACAATATAAAATTAATTAGGAGATGAAATTAAGCCCAAACTCCCCCAAATTTTGGGTGGTGGTCCCTGGCATCAATATTAAGATCTGTACAAAATTTCAACTCGATTGGTCGAGTTTTGAATAGGGAATTATCAAGTCCTAGATAGGTCTTGGTGAGGGGTACTTTGGGGAAAAGTACAATTGGAGACGGAGTGGACAAATCTCCTCAAAAGAGGCTGAAGTTGTTGGCCACTGATTTGTTGAGTCTATGTCTACCCTCTTGGGTAACATGGTGTGGCTTAGGGTGGATTTTACCCTAAGAGATTGGCTCAACTCCAACGGGTGGGAGTTTGAGGTTTGTGAAGGACATAGGAGCAAAAGCTCTTGTATGCCCTTGAAATTTGGAGGAGAGGGGGATGATATGAGGAAAACCCTCTGGTTGAAATAGTGATGGATTTGGAGGTAGTTAGGTACCTCAAAAGTCGAGATGTCGGATTAGGATAGAAATGTAATTTAGTTATTTTAAGCACTAAAGCTAATCCAAAAATTATGAAACTCGGGAGGAGGGGGTTTTAGGATGTTTTAGACTCATGGTAATTTTTCTGGAATTTTATGATTAATATATATTATACTTCATGTGTTAAAGGATTATTAGCCCAATTTGTTGTTTCAATTAATTTGAGGCTTTACATTAATCATAATCAGTTAAAATTCTGGATTTAGATCTTGACTTGTAGAACATTGATCCCTGAATTTTTATAGAATTTTATGTTGAGTAAATCTAGTACTTTATTCACAAATGATAGAAAGGGCTTTTATGTTTAAAAAATTATTATGGATAAAATGCTTGCTAGAAAATTATGAAACTTAGCCAGTGCAAATTTTAGGCCTTATTCATCATGTCATAATTTATTTAGAATTTTTGGAAGAATATTTTCTGTACTTGATTCATAAACTATAGAAATTAGAGATTATTTCCAAAATAGTTTTCATGTCATTTGATGATAGAAAAATTGTGATACTGAGGATTTAACCTTCTGAGATAACCTATTAATTATCATAAATTTGCTGGACATCTTGCATGAATAGTTAGGGTAGTTCATGTTCAAACCGGTAGTCCTTGGATTTTTGAGGAATTTAATTAAATGCCAAATAAATTAGGAAAATTTCCATTTTCTGGATTTAGGTTATTTATATCATGGAAAGTCTCCAGTAATTAATTTAGGGCATTTGGATGAGTAATGGACCATTGCATAACCGGTTCGACATGTAGATTAGGTCGGTCTGCATATAGCAGTTTGTGATATGCAATAGGACATGATCTGATGAAGATATAAAGAGTAGTAAGTAGTGGTGTTAGTTAGAGTTAAGAGGTGCTCGGGTTTGGCGAAAGATCGCTTTTCCCGAAGAGTGGAAGGTTTAAAAATCACCCTAGGATAGTCTATCGTAATATGAGAAGGGAATCGGGCTAAGGGAAAACAACCAATAACAATAAGTGCCTTGCGAAAGGGAACTTCGGGCCGTAATGCACCGTCTTGGTTCCTAGTGCCCCTTGAGAGCCCTTCACGGGGTATACCGGGGGCAGTCCTGGGCTAACGTAAACTGTAATAATAAACTGGCAAGAGTAACTTAGTAACTAGGATTGCACCTTTCACAACACTGTTGGCACAGGAAGATTGATGAGAGCTTCGGCTCGGTTGTTCTGGAGACGGACGGGATGGTCCGGGGAGCTTCGGCTCGGTTGGTTTGGAGATGGACGGATGGTCCGGGGAGCTTCGGCTCGGTTGGTTTGGAGACGGACGGATGGTCCGGGGAGCTTCGGCTCGGTTGGTTTGGAGACGGACGTTTGGTCCGGGGAGCTTCGGCTCGGTTCTGTTTGTTTTGCGATTAAACTTGCATGTGCATAAGATAGGAAAGTTAAGGTGGTGGGTCTTTCGATATCGGGGAGTTCGATTGCACCGACACCGATATCGTTGACTCGGCGAGGTGGTTAGCACTTCGCCAACAGAAGTCCGGTGCGCCAGCCGGCAAGAGTACGCAGGCGTCCGCTTAGTGCACCAAGCGTTGAGGCGTACGATAGGTTAGACCAGTGGTGCTTTTACTGGTTTTGAGGTGGGCGAGGCCCAACCCACCGCTTCCGTTTGCCACTACGGAGGTATCCTGGGAGGTAACGGCTCCGAAAGGGGGAACTAAAGGTCTGTGTGCACAGAGTCGGGTGTGTGAGTTGCACTTGCATGTTTCATCATACCCACTAGCATGTCATAGCATAATCGATTCATTAAACCTTGACACCTAAAGTATAAGTGGTATGGGACGCTTATACATTAGGACCTGCAAAACGACCCCTTGGTCTATAAGCTTGTGTGGGCAAGTTTATAAATCAAAGGTTAATTTCTATATATAACAACCATTACTGTTTGATAACCGTCACCCCAAGGTATAAGTGGTATGGGACACTTATACGATGGGAGCCTTGCAAAAGATCCCTTTGCTTATGTGTTCTCGCATAAGCGAAGGTTTAAATTCATATAATTGCTTTTCTTACTGCTAGACCTATTACAACAATCATATTAACTGCTCACCGAATACACCTTGCTAGATTAGTTTCCGCTGCCATCTGTTTCATGATTATCTCTACCATCATGTCCTTCCCTTTCTTCCTCCCCGCTCGGTACCTAGGAGCCATGGGGGAAGGGGTAGGGGATGATAGGGCTTAGTCTTTATGACTAACGGTTTTCGAACCGCATCATTTAGGGGATCGTGGAGCCCAGCATGGAGGAGCAGCCCCAGAGATCGGTGCGCCTGGAGATGGGGCAGTCTAGCTCCGGAGTTCACACAGCCGGGACCGTGAGTCTCGACCTTGAGTAGTTTACTGTTTCGCTTCCGCATGAGAGACTTGTAGTGAGGATATTTTGTACCAGGCATAAGCCCGTATTTATAGTACTCTGATGTTTCTGTGGACACTCCCTTCGTGGAGTTTTATTATATATATGTGATTTTTATTATTGTGGACTGCATTGCTCTTACTTCAATAATTGTGCTACTTTCTGTGATCGAAATTGGCCGGCAGAATCGGCGCCTTGTGGTGATGACCCTTCAGGACGTGAAGGTGTCACCGCAAAGCGGCGGTTCTGGGCATAAGGCCCCGGTGGTTGAAAAAGAAAAAAAAGGGGGTCTTACACGGGTGGTGCGAGAATTTCCCGAGGTATTTCCCGAGAAATTGCCGGGACTACCCCCGCATAGGGAAGTGGACTTCCAAATCAAGCTAATCCCGGGTGCCAAGCCCGTCTCGCGAGCTCCATACCGAATGGCTCCGAAGGAACTTGCAGAGTTTAGAGTCCAGCTTCAGGAATTGGTGGAAGCAGGGTTCGTTCGCCCAAGCTCGTCGTCTTGGGGAGCGCCCGTTTTGTTCGTCAAAAAGAAGGATGGCACCCTGCGGTTATGTATTGATTATCGAGAGTTGAACCGGTTAACGGTGCGAAACACCTATCCCCTACCGCGCATTGATGAATTATTTGATCAATTGGTGGGATCGTATTGGTTCTCCAAGTTAGATCTGCGTTCGGGATATTATCAGCTGAGGATACAAGAAGATGACATTCAGAAGACGGCGTTCAGTTCGAGATATGGTTTGTATGAATTCACCGTGATGCCGTTTGGGCTCACAAACGCCCCTTCCGCCTTTATGAGCTTGATGAACAAGGTGTTCATCCCTTATTTGGACATCTTTGTCATCGTGTTCATCGATGATATCCTAGTCTACTCCAAGACTGAAGCAGAACACGCCGAACATCTAACTTTAGTGTTGAGGAAGCTAAAGGAGCACACTTTGTTTGCCAAGTTCAGCAAATGCGAGTTTTGGCTTCAAGAGGTCGCGTTCTTGGGCCATGTGAATAGTGGGGCGGGGCTAGCAGTAGATCCGGCCAAGGTGCGGGCCGTGAAGGAGTGGTCATCATTGAAGTCAGCGGCCGACATACGGAGCTTTCTTGGACTTGCCGGGTACTATCGTAAGTTCGTGAAAGGCTTCTCGAAGATCGCCCTTCCCCTTACTACGCTGACCAAGAAGGGTGTGCCGTTTGAATGGACACCCCAGTGCGAAGCTGCATTCCAAGAGTTGAAGGACAGATTGACGACTGCACCCATCCTAGCTCTTCCATCTGGGAAGGAGGGCTTTCAAGTTTACACGGATGCGTCGTATCAAGGGATGGGAGCTGTGTTGATGCAGAATGGGCATGTGATCGCTTATGCTTCAAGACAGTTGAAGAAGCATGAAGCCAGCTACCCGGTGCATGATCTAGAGTTGGGAGCGGTGGTATTCGCCTTGAAGATTTGGAGGCATTATTTATATGGCGTCCACTGCGAGATCTACTCGGATCATAAAAATCTGAAGTACGTTCATACCCAAAAGGAGTTAAACTTGAGACAGCGGCGGTGGTTGGAGTTCTTGTGCGACTACGAATTCACCTTGAACTACCACCCCGGGAAGGTTAATTCCATAGCTGATGCCTTGAGCCGAAAGGCACCGGGAACGAGCATGGAATCCCGCTTGATGAGGATGGAGTTAAT
The DNA here is from genome assembly GCA_039513925.1 of Platanthera zijinensis. Lineage (NCBI taxonomy): Eukaryota > Viridiplantae > Streptophyta > Magnoliopsida > Asparagales > Orchidaceae > Platanthera > Platanthera zijinensis. Next base: position 44,055,616 of record CM077091.1, on the reverse strand, counting down.
CCAGACACTGCAAGAGATGGAAGTCACTTTGGTCTTTAAGAATCAATCGGAAGAGTATACAGAATATTTGGCCGCGATGAGTATAGTTTGCAACATACGAGACCGGATCCGGACGGAACAAAAGAAGGATGCGGCTTTAACCCCGGCTTTCAAGTCAATGGAGGATGGGAATACGGAAGAATACTCCTTAAAAGACGGCCTCGTCAATTTTCGTGGTCGGCTTTACATCCCCGAAGGTGACAACATTCGGGAGGATATTCTAAAGGAGGCCCATTGCTCCAAGTACTCGGTGCACCCGGGGATCGCGAAGATGTACACCGATTTGAGAAAGACAATGTGTTGGCCGGGCATGAAGAGGGATGTCAAGTACTTTGTTACTCATTGTGTGGCCTGCCAAATGGTGAAGGCGGAGTGCAGAAGCCCCGGTGGAATGCTACAGTCGTTGCCCATCCCCGAATGGAAATTTGAGGACATCTCCATGGATTTCGTCCACGGGTTACCTCGCTCGCGCTCGGGGAATGATTCTGTGTGGGTGATAGTTGACCGGTTGACCAAGGTAGCCCGATTTATCCCAATGAAGAAGGAGGCGCAAGTGGGCGTCCTAGTGCGTCTCTTTGTGGAGCAATTTGTGCGGTACCATGGTGTGCCGAAGACGATCGTCTCCGATCGGGATGGTCAGTTTACTTCAAGAGAATGGAGGGCTGTACAGTCTTATTTGGGCTCGCTCCTCGCCTTTAGCACAGCCTTTCACCCTCAAACGGACGGGCAGTCTGAACGAACCATCCGAACATTGGAGGACCTTCTGAGGTTGTGTGTGCTAGATAAAGGAGAACCATGGGAGAGACTCTTACCTCTCGTGGAGTTCTCTTATAATAACAGTCATCAAGCCAGTATTGGAATGACACCTCATGAAGCTTTGTATGGAAGGAGGTGTAGAACACCCTTGTCCTGGGTGCAAGACGAAGATCAGAAGACATTGGGAAATGAGTATATTGATGACACGGACGCGGTGGTTAGGTTGATCCGGGATCGAATGCTAGAGGCTCAAAGCCGACAGGCGAAATATTACAACGCAAGGCACCGTATGGTGGAGTTTCAAGTGGGTGATAAGGTGTTCCTGAAGATTCGACCGATGCACGGAGTGTCGCGGGTGCGTGGAGTCAAGAAGCTCAGCCCAAGGTATGTCGGGCCCTATGTCATAGTGGAAAGGATTGGCCCTCTGGCCTATCGATTGGAGTTACCACCGGAGCTGGAGAACCTTCACGACGTGTTCCATGTATCGTCGCTTCGGAAGGCTTTGTTGCGGCCTGAACAGTATATCCCCACGACGGATGGTGCCGTGGCGTCTGATAGGTCTGTGCGACTGGAGCCGGTGCGGATCGTTGATAACGAGACAAGAACCTTGTGCCGCAAAAGTGTTCCCTTGGTGAAAGTGCTATGGTCTAATCATGGGAAGGAGGAGTTCACATGGGAGCCAAAGGATTTGATGCGAGGGCGCTACCCGGAATTATTTACTCCAGGTAAGAATTTTATTTGAAAGCATAGTTCCCTTTTATGTGTTTCACTCCCATAGCCTTACCCTGATTTCGGGGACGAAATCTTTTATTTTGTTTATAGGATTTGTAACGTCCCAATTCGCGCTAGGCCCCTTGATTGCGTATTTATGTCTAGGGGCTGTGGTGAGCCCAATGGGGGTGTGGGTGAACAGGTGCGAATGTATGGGAAATGAGGAAAACAAGACAAAACGGTAATTTTGGCCGACACGGGTATGGACACGGCCGTGTCCATACCCGTGTGCCTCATGCCAATATTAGGCTTACCAGTCAGAGAGGTACACGGGTATTTGGACACGGGCGTGTCCCTACCCGTGTGCTGAGGACACGGGTCGAGACACGGCCGTGTCTCTACCCGTGTGCCGCAACTCCGACACGGCAGAAAGATATTCTGGGATGAACACGGCCCTAAACACGGCAGGCGACACGGCCGTGTCACCTGAACACGGGTAGGAACACGGCCGTGTGCCTACCCGTGTCTGCGGTGTATAAAAACGAAAAAGATGTGAAACCCTAGCATTTCATCCCCTTTCTTCTGCCCCGAAATTTCTGAGGGAGTTCTCTTGGCTGGAGGAGGAAGAGGCTTGCCGGAGCCATCCTTGGAAGAAGATTGCCGGGCCATCCTTGGCGGAAACGAAATGCCGCTACGAAGGAGTGCGAGGCTCATGGCCGGCCATGGTGGTACCGCTGGACTTGAGGTGAGCTTCCTCCCCTCTCCCTTGGTGCTAGATCTATAGTTATTTTAGGAGAGACATCGACTCCATAGAGTCTTGATGGTGAGGAGGAGAGTTCTTAGGATAAGCCATGCCTAGGTTTTCTAGGCTTAGTCTCCCTCAACCTTCTCATCATTCAAAGTGGAGATGAGAGGAGTTTTCGTTGAGGGTTTGGCTTTGAAAGGAGAAATAAGGTTGGGTGTGATTTCTGGAGAAGTTTATGCGAGGTCGTTGCAAGGAAGAAGATGAACGGATGCCGTTCATCTCGCCTTAAGATGCGTGCAGAAATCTGATTTCTGCACGTGGCGACCTTCGTGGCCTATTTCAGAGGTGTTCTGGCCAAATCTGGGTGATCGACTCAACACAAAAGTCGTAGCCCTTGAAATTACCTTTCCAACGAGTGGTTGCACGTTTCCATGCGATACCCGTAGCCACGGGAAAGCTGGTTCGAGTCCGCTGCGTTCGGGAAAATCCTGTACAGGAAACTGTTTCCTATACGTATTCGAGTTGAATTTCTGGTATGTTGCGACCAGATCTGGGCGATCGACTCAACACAAAAGTCGTAGCCCTCGCAAATACCTTTCCAACGAGTGGTTGAGCATTGTGATCGGATTCCTGTAGCTCCGGGAATCCCAGTTTTAGTATCGGGCTATCCTATGATTAATGCACTTGTTAATTTACAATGTTAGCACTCTTGCAATTGTTGCGATTTGCTCATTTGTTATCTTGCTCCCATATATCTATAATGTTGTTGTTACTATAATTTAGCATGGTTACTCATTTGGTTGTGTAATAAGGAATAACCATGTATTGGTGGAGAAATGGAGTGGATGAGAAGGCTAGAAATTAAGGGTTGAGATTGGTGTAGAATATATTTATATAGTTGGGTGTTGAACATATCTATTATGCGTAGTGTTGAGGTGAATTCATTGAATAGGTGGGCGTGAATATGATGGACACTATGTGAAGAGTATTTTGTAACCGTAATCCGAGCCCAAGGGGTTTATTAACAACCGATGCTTAGAGTTGTAGCCTCCCTACGGGTAGCATCGAGTGAGTTGTTTTGGGGCATGTGATGTGCGACGATTCATCGTGTCGCGATATTGAGATAATGACTGTGGCAGGTCTACGGGTTCGCCAGTCGTCACACCGATGGGAGCCAACAGGTAGACCTTGGGCGGTAGGGTTAGATACTTGGTGTCCATAACCCGAGATCTCCTCCGCGCCATGAGAATGGTTGGGCTTGCACCTCGTGCGTTTCCGAGGTTCCATCCGGTTCGAAATCAAAGGCCAGGTTGGGCTGTGTTCTTGGTGCACATCTACCCAAGACCCCTTCTGAGCCGTAGTACGCATGTGAGCTCCGCTGTTGTGTTTTTAGCGTTGAGGCGTACGGGGGCCTAGGATAGGTAGTGTGATACCACCTAGTAGTGGAGACGCCCGCTCCACTGTCCCCGTCTGGCCACGACGGACGATGCCTGAGAGGTTAGCTACCTGCTCGAAAAGTGGGAACTTCAAGTCTGTGTCGACATAGCAACTTGCATGTGCGTGCGCATGATTCGGTCATAGCATAACATTCATATCATGTCATTCATTGCATACACAAGATCCTCATCGTATAAGTTTGTATGGGCACTCTTATACGATGAGTTACTTTACTGTTAAGCCGATCCTTAACTTATAAGTTTGTATGGGCACTCTTATAAGTTAAGTTACTATCCTGATTAATTATACCTGCTGTCATATATTATAGATATTTGTAGAACTGCTAGTTGTGTAGCGTAGTTTATACTCCACCATATTTACAGTCACCTGTTTGTTTACTTGCTTATATATATATACATTGTACCTTTGTTCCTTTCTCCGCCCGGTGCCGAGGAGTCGCCGGGGGAGCGGATGTGAAGCCACTTAGTCTTATGACTAACGGTTGCTACGTCTTCCTTTTTAGGAGGAAACCCCGCAGGTAGAGCAGCAACGGACTATGCAGCAGGACAGCCAGGCCCGAACGATAGGACCTGAAGTGGTGGTGCCATCGGCACCGTCAGTGACAGTCGTGAGTGTTTTCATGTAGCCGTTTGGCAAAACATTTCTAGACTCTTGTTCTTTTGTACAAGCCTGTTGTGCTTGTTATCTTCCGCTCTTTTGGACTTAAACTTAGTTGTGAATTGAACTGCTTTACTTTTCTGTTATGGTTGGGTTGGCATAGTATATGTGATATGGATTGTAGCCGGCGGAATAGGCGTCTTATGGTAAAGGCTAACCCGTGTGTTAGTGCTACCGCAAGGCGGCTATTTCGGGCATAAGACTCCCCTCGTGCCGTGTGTTGTGTTCCGGGAGGGGGGTCTTACACATGACCCTCATGAACCAGGTTTTCAAGGAGTACCTAGATGTGTTTGTCATTGTGTTTATCGATGACATCCTCATCTACTCGAGAACGGAGGAGGAGCACACTCGCCATCTGGCACTGACCCTATAGAGACTGCGGGAGAATTACTTATATGCAAAGTTCAGCAAATGTCAGTTCTGGTTGAGGGAGCTGGGCTTCCTAGGACATATTATCATTGGAGCCGGATTGGCAGTGGATCCGAAAAAGATTCAGGCAGTTCGAGATTGGTCGCAGTTGAAGACAGCCACCGATGTATGAAGTTTCCTAGGACTTGCCGGTTATTACCGGAAGTTCATGGAGGGGTTCTCTCAAATTGTCCTCCCACTCACATCTTTGACGAAGAAGGAGGTACCTTTCGTTTGGACCCCGCAGTGCCAGGCGGCTTTCCAGGAGCTGAAGGATCGACTCACCTCGGCTCCCATACTTACTCTCCCCTCGGGGAGGGAAGGTTTTCAGGTCTACACCGATGCTTCCTACCAAGGTATGGGAGCTGTACTGATGCAGAAGTGCCATGTGATTGCATATGCATCTCGCCAGTTGAAGAAGCACGAGCAGAACTACCCGGTGCACGACCTTGAGATGGGAGCGGTCGTTTTTGCTCTGAAGGTCTTGCGCCATTATCTTTATGGAGTCCACTGCGACTTCTACTCCGACCACAAGAACCTGAAATATGTGGACACGCAGAAGGATCTGAATATCAGGCAGAGGTGCTGGGTGGAGTTCTTAGCGGATTACCAGGATGAGATGCACTACCATCCAGGGAAGGAAAACGTGGTGGCCGACGTGTTGAGTCGGAGAGCTGCCACTTCTGAAGTTGGGCCCTAGGTGATGTCCATGGAGCTAGTCCGGTCATTCAAAGATATGCAGATATCACTAGTATCCGAGAATGACCAAGAGCTGTATAGGGAGTATCTAGCATCGATGGTGGCCATAGATGATATTCAGGACCTCATCCGGGATGGACAGAGGACAGATGCGTGGGCAGAGCCAATATTCCACGCCTTGGAGGATGGTTTGACGGGAGATTATTCACTGAGAGATGGATTGCTATTTTTCAGAGGTAGAGCATATATACCCGCAGGAGGCCAGATTCGGGAGGACATCATGGCGGAGGCGCATTGTAGCAGATATTCTATACACCCGGGGATCACCAAGATGACGGCAGATTTGAAGAAGATGATGTTTTGGCCAGGGATGAAGAAGGACATTACGTACTTCGTGGCTCATTACAAGGCATGCCAGTTGGTGAAGGCGGAGTGCAGGAACCCCGCTGGATTGCTACAGCCACTCCCAGTGCCGGAGTGTAAATTTGAGGACATCACGATGGACTTTATTCATGGACTCCCCCGATCACGGACGGGAAACGACTCGATTTGGGTCATCATCGATCGGTTGACGAAGGTGGCCAGATTCATTCCAATCAGGAAGGATGACTCTGTAGGAGTATTAGTGCGGAGATTTTTGGAGCAGTTTGTTCGATACCATGGGGTGCCCAAGACGATCGTGTCAGATTGGGATGGTCGGTTCACCTCCAGGGAGTGGAGATCCGTGCAGGCTTACTTAGGCACGCGATTGACCTTCAACACCGCATTCCATCCCCAGACGGATGGGCAAACAGAACGCACCAATATAACGCTGGAAGATCTTTTGAGTCTACGCATTTTTGACCGCGGGGAACCATGGAAGAAGCTCTTACCCGTAGTCGAGTTCTCCTATAACAATAGCTATCAGTCCAGCATCAAGATGACGCCTTATGAAGCCTTATATGGAAAGAAGTGCAGGACACGAGGATCCGAAGGCGTTGGGATCGGATTTTGTTGAAGACACCGAGGCTTAGGTGAGACTGATCAGAGACAGGATGTTAGAGGCGCAGAGCAGACAAGCTAAGTACTCTGATGCCCGGCATCATTAGGTGGAGTTTCAGGTGGGGGACCGAGTGTTTTTGAAGATCCGGACAATGCATGGAGTTTCACGGGTGCGAGGTCGGAGGAAAAAGCTCAGCCCTAAGTATATGGGCCCTTATAGGATCCTGGAGCGGATCGGGGCCCTAGCTTACAGGCTGGAGTTGCCACCAGAGCTGGCAGCTCTGCACGACGTCTTTCATATTTCTTCGCTGAAGAGGGCTCTACTATGCCCGAAGCAGCAGATTTTGACCACCAAAGGGCCGGTAGCTTCAGACCAATCTGTTTACTTGGAGCCGGTTCGGATCGATGACAAAGGAGTACGGATCTTGCGCCGCAAGAAGATCCCCTTAGTCAAGGTTCTGTGGAGGAACCATGGTCAGGAGGAGCACACATGGGAACCACAGGACCTGATTAGGCAAAAATATCCGAAGTTGTTCAGTCAGGTATACCTCACCACCTCTTGGTATACTATAAATTACCTTCTTGTATTGAACCGGTAGGACTAGATAAGGGAAATTGAGAACCTAGGCATGCGCAGGAAAGTAGGGGCTAATCTTTTGTTTATTTGGGAGATTGCCTTCGTTTATTAAACAAATAACCTCTCTTCGATTTAATAGGAAAACCATATGGGATGTTACAAGTTTACTTTATTCCGGTAGAAATCCCCGTAGGCTTAACTTCAATTTCGGGGACGAAATTTTTGTTTTGTTTATTCGGATTTGTAACATCCCATTTCTGGCTGGACCCCTAGGAGTCGGTCTGTCGTGACAGAACCCTAGGAAGCCCAAAAATTTAAATCCATCGACAAAGATTTCGAGTCACGGGTTGGCCACGCCCGTAACCTAGGGCGTGACCCCTTCGACTATCGTCGATCTAAGGAAGACGATCGTCAAGCGCAGATTTTTGCAGCCCGGGCCTGTCACGCCCGTGACCCACGTATCACGCCCGTGACCCACGTATCACGCCCGTGACCTAGGGCATGACCCCCCCCCCCCTCGATGATCGTTGATCTCCGGAAGATGATCGCCGAGCGCAGAATTTGCATCATGGGTCTGTCACGCCTGTGACTGATGTGTCACGCCCGTTACCTAAGGCGTGACCCCCTTTGACGAACGTCAGCCTCAGTTCAACGAACGTCGACCTCAACTCGACGAACGCCGACTGTAGAACACCTGTCACGCCCGTGACCTAAGTGTCACTCCCGTGATGAAGGCCGAAATGTCGGTTCAGGCCTGAAATTATTCTAACATGCATTATAATAAATTCTGGTACGGAAAGTTACACCAGGAGTATTAAATGGGCCGTTTCCTTCTCTAATTTCTTAGTAAAATGAGGAAGTGTTGACCCAATAGGAAATCTCCACCTGGATCAGCCATTTCATCTTCCACCTTTTCCTCTCCCTCCACCGTAACCGAAATATTATTAAGAGAGAGAGAGCATTTATGGTCATGAACATTTCACCCTTTCCCCTCCCAACTTGGAGATCTATAAAAGCCCCCTTAGAACAGGATGAGAAGGTTACACTCTTGACCAACAGATTTAGATTATTTCTCTTGCTGTACGAGAAGTTCGGAACGCCACCACCGCGCCATGACAATCCAACGTTCATCTCGCCTCCAAACCGAGAACAAGGTCCTCCTCTACTTCTTATCTTATGGGTAGATCTTAGGATCTTAGAAATGAAGTTCGTGCTCAACGGAGCCGAACCTATCTCGAGTTTTCATAGAGAAACCATGAAAAATAAATTTTCGGGTACGCCAGAAACCGCCACCTCTGGCGGCCAAACCACCGCCGACCGATAGCCATCGCCTCGACGGGGGTGGTGGTGGTGGTGGCTGGCCAGGGAAGTGACCGGACGGCCGGTGACGGATCGCGGAAGAGCTACAGGAAAAAAATATGTTTTCTGGTTTCAGTTCACGGGTTTTGTAGAAGATGTACAGTAAAACATATTTATATTATAAGTTTTGAATATAGTGTATAAGGAAAATATAAATAAAATGGGCGTACTTTGAGGCTGCAAAACGAGGCACTTAGAGGTCGATTTAGGAAACATGGCCAGTCACGAAAATTATAGCCCTTTGAGTCTAGATTAATTTAAAATTGATTTAAACTCGTTTGGGTAAGCGGTTTGACCGCAGCACCTATTTTAGTAGAGGCTGTACCTAGAGTTGGGCAGGAACTAAAATGAATGCCCACGCTACGTCCCTCGTCCAAAAGACCTCAAATTTGGGCAGGAGGTTACCCTTAGCCATATATAGAGGCTGTCCAAAAATGAGAATTTTTGGAGATACTTTGCTAAAGTTTTTGTTTTAATTTAATAAATTTAGAGTAATTTATTTAAGTGGTCAAATGACCTCCAAACCCTCCCAAATTTTGGTGAGTGGTCCCTGTTTATAAAACCTAGTTCTGTACAAAATTCCAACTCTTTTAGATGAGTTTTGGGTAGGAAATCACCTATTCTTAACTAGGCAATAAAGAGGCGTTTTTGAGTAAAAAGTTCACTAGAGGTTGGAACAGTCAAATAACCTCAACAGAGGCTGATAATTTGACCACTATCTTAGAGGGGTTATTATAACCCACTTGGAGAAAATGGTTTTATTTAGGGTTGGTTTACCCTAGGATCCAAACTCAAACCCTAAATGGAGGGTTTTGAGGGTTGTGAAGGACATGGGGGAAATTGCTCTTGTATTGCCTTGAAACTCTGTAGAGTTGAGATTAGCACGATAAGAATCATCTGGATGAAATTTTAGAGGATTTGGAGACAGGTAGATATCTCAAAACCCTAATCTTAGCTTTAGGGTAAAATACTTATTAAGCACAATCTGTCACTAAACATTATCTAAAAGTTGTGAAACTTGTGTAGAGTAAGTTTTGTAGCGGGTAGAATCTATAGCAATTTTACTGGAATTTTATGATGTCTATTTCAAGCACTTCAATTGTAACGATTGCTATAGCCCTAATTGATATTTTAATTATTTTAATCTCTATGTTCATTGAAATCCCGTGAAATCTTGAAAGTAAATGTTTTAGGTCAGAGTGGTTGCACCTGAATTTTTGTATAATTTGTTGTTGAGAAAATTTAATACTTCCTTCACAAATGTTAAAAAGGAGTTTTATGCTTTGAAAATTATTTATTGATAATATTGATGCTGGAAAATTATGAAACTTGGCCAATGCCATTTTTAATGTTGTATTTGTATAATATAATTAATTTATAATTTTTTGATTGATATTCTTTGTACTTGATTCATAAATAACGAAAGATAGAAAATATTGCTAAAATAGTTTTAGTGCTCTTTTGATGATAGAAAAATTGTGATGCTTTGGATTTACCATTTTGAGATAGCATAGTATTTATAATAATTTTGTTGGACATCTTGCATGAGTACTTAGGATAGTTCATGTTCAAACCGGTAGCCCAAGGAATTTTTGAAGAAATTAATTAAATGCCAGATAAATTAGGAAAATTATATTTTTCTGATTATAGGCTAATCATATCATGATAAACCTCCAGTAAATAAGTTAGAGCATTTGGATGATTATTGGATCACTTCCTAACCAGTTCGACATATAGTCTAGGTTGGTCTGCATATAGCAAATTGTAAAATTGCAATAGGACATGATCTGGGATAGTTTTTGGAGTTTGTCATTTTGTCTGGGTGGATAAATGTGGATGACTTCGAAATAGAATGATATGAAGAGTAGTGTGAAGTGGTGTTGGCTAGAGTTAAGAGGTGCTCGGGTTCGACGAAAGATCGTCTTTCCCGAAGAGAGGAAGGTTAAAAATCACCCTAGGTTAGTCCATCGTAACATGAGAAGGGAATGGGTAAGGGAATTTAACCAATAACAATAAGTGCCTTGTAAAAGTGAACGATGGGCTTCAGCTACCATCATAGTTCCTAGTGCCCTTTGAGAGCCCTTTACGTGGAATACTGGGGGCAGTCATGGGTTAACGTAAACTGTATTAACAAACTGATAAGAGTAACTTAGTAATTAGGGTTGCACGTTTCACAAACACTATAGCACAGGAAGATATTTGGGAGCTTCGGCTCGATTGGTTAAGAGACGGACGGAATGGTCCGGGGAGCTTTTGCTCGGTTGGTTAAAAGACGGATGTTTTAGTCCGGGGAGCTTCGGCTCGGTTTTTGGTTGATTACGATTAAACTTGCATGTGCATAAAAGGAATGAAAATTAAGGTGGTGGGTCTTCGGTATTGGAGGGTCGATGCATCGACGCCAATACGCTGGCTCGACAAGTGTGGTTAGCACTTCGCCAACATAAGTCCGGTGCGCTAGCCGGCAAGAGTATGCAGGAGTCCGCTTCGTGCACCAAGCATTGAGGCGTACGATAGGTTTGACCGATAGTGCTTTACTTGTTTAGAGGTGGGCGAGGCCCAACCCACCATTTTGGTCTGCCACTACGGAGGTATCCTGGGTGGTAACGACTCCGAAAGGGGGAACTAAAGGTCTGTGTACACAGAGTCGGGTGTGTGAGTTGCACTTGCATGTTCCATCATACCCACTTGCATGTCATAGCATAATCGATTCATTTAACCCCTGACACCTAAAGTATAAGTGGAATGGGACGCTTATACATTAGGACTTGCAAAATGACCCCTTGGTCTATAAGTTTGTGTGGACAAGTTTATAAATTAAGGTTAAATTCTATAATTATATGCTGATGTTTGAAAACTGACACCCCAACGTATAAGTGGTATGGGACACTTTATACGATGGGAGCCTTGCAGAAGATCCCTTGGCTTATGCATTTCCGCACATAAGTTAAGGTTACTTTACCTACTTTCTGTTTCTATCATATTTACTATAGAATTGCTAGTTTAGTTCCGTTGCCACCTGTTTATTTTGAGTTAATCTCCACCTTTATGTCCTTCCCTTTCTTCCTCTCCGCTCGGTACCTAGGAGCCATTGGGGAAGGGGTAGGGGATGATAGGGCTTAGTCTTTATGACTAACGGTTTTTGAACCACATCATTTTAGGGAATAGTGGAGCCCAGCACGGGGGAGCAGCCCTAGAGACTGGTGCGCCTTGAGATGGGGCAGTCTAGCTCTGGAGTTCATACAGCCGGGACCGTGAGTCTCGACCCTGAGTAGATGTTTGTTTTTGCTTCCGCATGAGTGATTTGTAGTGAGGACATGTTGTACCGGGCTTAAGCCCATATTTTATTACTCTGATGTATTATTCTGTGGACACCCCCTTCGTGGAGTTTTATTTCTATATATGTGATTTTCATGTGGACTTGCTTGTACTTCGTTTATTGTGCTACCTTTCTGAAATCGAATTGGCCGGCAGAATCGGCGCTTTGTGGTGATGACCCTTCAGGGCATGAAGGTTTCACCGCAAAGTGGCGGTTCTGGGCCTAAGACCCCGGTGTTTTAAAAGAAAAAAAGGGGGTTCTTACGCGAGATTAGGGCCATATGTCGAGTTGAGGGCCAATCGTCAAACTCTAGGCCATTTTTCAAACTCAGGTCGTTCGACGAATTCTGAGCAGTTCGATTAAATTGCTGAAATGCGGGGTTTTGTAGATCGATTTCTTAGCCGTTTGATTTAACATCAAAGTTGATCCTGGACCACAGGATCATCTGCCCAATGGGCTTTAGTAGGGCTGAACGGTTCTCTCCCTCATTTGTTCTCATTTTGGAGTTGACTTAGGGTTTGAGAGAGAGAGTTCGGAGGAGGAAGAGAGGAGCTTTCTCCGCCATTTACTGAGCTTTAGAGCTCCGATCGTCGTTCCGAGGCCAGATCCGTGGAGAGGACTTTGAGGCGCTCATTTTCATCCGTGAAAATTAGGTTTCCATGGCAAGGAAGAGGAGTCGTAAGGTAATAACATTTATCCTCTCGGTTATATGATGCGTGCATGACATCTTTTCCTTCTCTTGATTTTATTTCAAGCATTTAGGCACTAAATCTCTCAAATGAGAGGGGTTTGGGTTGACATGGTTCAATAGAAACCACCGGGTCGATTGTGTCTATCCCCGACATGATATTGCATTAGAGATCCGCTCCGCTAGTGGATTAGGCATTTTGGATGAAGTTGTAGTTGCGACCGTTAGTCTGACTCGGTGATGTTGCATAGGGAACTTAAGGATTTTGGTAGAAATCCATTGCGGTAAGATGCCATTTGTGATGTATGCCCCCTTTTTTGAGTGAGTACATGAAGCCAGAATCAGACAGGGTAAGCTCTGCATTGGCGGTAGATGGTTTCCTTGGTGCGCAGGGACGTTACGGTACAAATGATGGATTAGGGTAGGCAAGGCTATGTTTGTGATATGCTAACGCATGGCTTTGTCTCTGTGGTCGGCTGGATACCCCGTGACGTACAAGTCATGTGGGGAGAGTGTCCCGGCGAGACTAGTCCCCTTTTGTGAAACTGACGAGAATGCCAAGCTAAGGATAAGCCCGAGCGATGAAGCCTACGAGCGGGTGGGGTACATCAAGGGTTCTTAGAATCGGTTGTTGTGTGAGATTGAATCCTGATATGAGAAGTATGCGCTTGCAGGCAAGCCCGGGTTTGAGACCCATGAGTGGGTGGGGCCTTGGTAAGAGTTCCATGTGGCGACTTGTATGCCGTTAGGGGAAATTAAAGTACCCTTATGTGTGCGGCTTGAATGCCGATGGGGAAATTGGAAGTACCCACATGATGTGCTATGATGTTGTGTTAGAATCATGCGCTATAGGGTGCCTTGGGTGAAACTCGAGGTTATATACATGCTGTATTGTAGGACCCATATGATTATATGTTCAACATAGAGAACATGTTTGTTTTATGAGACATCCAAACCTGTTTTGTAGCTTTACATGTTTATGTATATTGCATACGAAGTGTTGACTTTCAGGGTGGTGGTATACCCCGGGGTCCGCTAGGGACGGACGGGAGGAGATGTGTTGGTTACATAGTTGAGGTCAGCCTTTATTGACCCACGTAACCACAATTTTTTAAAGGGCAAGGATCGTAAGCAGGAGCAAGCTCGCCGGCCAATAAGGCCTAAGCCTCATGAAGTGAACCTTTACTTACTTATGTTTTGATGCTCTGATATGATCCTTGAGATGTAATCCGGCTTGCATGCCGAGGTAGCATAGGAATGCTTTTGCACATTGATTGGTTTGATATTCAGTTTTGGACTCATGTTGTGTAAGGCCTTAAGGCCATTCTGATACTCTTGGATTAGTGGATAACTTCCTGTTTAGTTGTATGTTTCCGCTGTTTTATTCTGAGTTTTGAGTTGGGTAGTTTTATAACATCTTTTAATGCTTAAGCTATGACATCTGTATGTTGTGGGGCCCCGGCCGGACCCATATTATATGGTCACTGTTGGGTATTGTATCCATAATGTACCTGATTTGAAGAAGCCCCTGAAAGAGCTAAGTTGAATAGATAATGTATTTGATGATTTTCTTCAAGATGTGCTTGCAGTTATGCCACGCTAAGTACACACCAATGTCTGGGTGCAGTGGGTCAATATACACGGGTCTGCGCAACGTAATCCCTCATTGAGCAGATCAATGTGTTGACTCACGTGTACTCTCTCTATTTGAGTGTACTTATTTTCAAGTACAGAGTTGAGATTGATCGAGAGCTGAAGAGGAGCAAGGATGGGTCAAAGACCAGCTCATGGGAAGATAGACGAAGATTCGTCTAAGTTAAATTCGACGGGAATCACTAGTGATTCTCGCCGAATCGTCGAGAATCACTCACCGATTCCCGCCGACTGCATCCGGCTAACTCAACACCTTCAAGAATACTTCCATGCCAGAATCGTCGAGAATCAATAAGTGATTCTCGCCGAATCGTCGAGAATGACTCTGCATTCTCGCCGATTTGTCGACAATGGTTTTGATTCTCGACGACTCACCCCGGATGGCAAGCTTTTCAGCTAAAATTCTACCAAGGATAATTCGACGGGAATCATAAGTGATTCTCGCTGATTCATCGAGAATCACCAATGATTCCCGCCGAATTTGCCTTAGGCGATTTCTTCCTGCTCGCTGGACCGAACCAAGATTTCAGGTGCTGTTTGGACCAGGCTTAGGGCTTCTCCTTGTGGGGCCCACAACGGTCATTTAGGGTTGGTCTACAGTATAAATACTCGCGTTTCTCAAACTCATCCAGTAATAAATTACGAGAAATCAAAGCTGCCGAGCGTAACCTAGCCGATCGTGAAACTCATTCCGTCGTCGTCGCCGCTCGCAAGACAGTTGCCGCCGCTGATCTTAGAGGTCATCTTTGATCGTCTGGCGACAGAACCGAGGCTAAGCTTAGCATCTCACGTTTCTATCTTGAGATCCTTTGTCTCTTGATTTGTTGAGCGGGAATATTTCTCACCTCCGAATCGATTGAGACAATCGATCCAAGTAAGATCATTGGTAGAACTTGCTAGCTTTGTCAAGAAGTTTGGATCTACAAAGCATCGCCGCCGCATTCACTTTCTGCCGCCGATCTCGGGAAGATCCTCTCCAAGAGAGTGTGCCGATTGTGGACTCTTTGTCTTCATCAAGAAAGCTTCATTGAACGAAGAGGGACATTAGGTTCTCCAAACGTAGTTTGTATTTCTTGTATATTCTATTTTAACTTTGTTGTAAAGGAACTTTGTTTCCTCGTTGTAAGGGTTGGGTGCAACCCGTGGTGGAGGAGTAGTGACTCCTTCGGGTGGAAGGGTTTCTTCCATAGTGAGAGGATTGGATTTCAATCCTGTTGGTGAAGTGACCGAGTCGTCCCTTGTTGGGAGATAGGTCGAAGGGGGAGAGTGGACGTACCCAAATCGGGGAACCACTATAATTTCTGGTGTGCTTTTCGGTGTTGTGTTTGTTGTTTTTGCAGGTTAATTTTTAATTCCGTAAAAGACTGCAAATCACCTATCCCCCATAGGTGAAGCTAGTTGACACTAGATAAACTTTCAATGCTTAAGCAATGGCATCTGTGTGTTTGTAGTTTTATAACATCTTTTAATGCTTAAGTTGTGGCATCTGTATGTTGTGGGGACCCGGCCGGACCCATATTATATGGTCACAACAGGGGAGGTGTTACAATTGGTATCAAAGCCAGGTTAGTGTCCAAGGTCAGGTTTAGCAGACGATTTAACGTAATCAGATCGCGTAAAGAAGTTATCCATATAATAGTATCGCGGGACCGTGAGTGTCCTTGTGTTTGAGTCTTGTGAATAGAGACTTATTTGTGTTTACCATGCTTTTGTTAAGGGTGCAAGCAACGAGGCGAGAACATCGAGGCCACGAGAAGAGCCTTCGGCGAGAAGTGTTACTGCTAAGGGTCCTTTTGGCATGGGTGTAAACCTGGACGATTTTTGCCGCATGCTTGCATAAGCAATGGTAGCGGCCCAAGATGCAGCCGCAACGCAATTTGTGGCCCCTGTTGTATAGGAGACGACTCCCGTTGCTTGGTAGGTGACACCGACCACATAGGGCGGAGGAGCCAGACAAGCAGAGCCGTTGGCTGAAAGAGTGGTTGTCGAGCATGGAGACCAATAAATGAAGTATTTCTTAAGTTTCCACCCTCCAACAATTAAGGGTGTTGGCACGCAGACCGATGTAGAGGATTGGTGTGCAAGGATTCAAGAACTTTTGAGGGCGGCAGAGAAGCCAGGGGAAAAGAAAACTGAGTTTGCGACCTTTATGTTGGAGGGAGATGCTAAGTTGTGGTGGGTGAGCCACAACGGTCGCCAATTTTTTGAACGCTCCCCATCCATGGAAGAGTTCAGGAATGCTTTCTTGAAGAAGTAAATTCCTGCGTCGATAAGACTGACCCTTTAAAGGAAGTTTTTGTACTTGGTGCAGCGGGACAAGACGGTAGATGAGTATGTTCAAGAGTTCACTCGTTTGGGTCGTTATGCTGGGACGACTAAGGACCACGATGAGGAGAGGTACAACCTCTTCTATCATGGGCTTAGGGAGAATCTGAGACAACCCCTCATTTCTATGAAGAAAGATTGTTCCAATGAGCTGGTTGAGGCTGCTAGAACATTGGAAAATGATATGGAGCGAACCCAATGTCATAAGGTGTTTGCAGCAAAGCAAGGAGAAGGGAAGCCTTCTCAATCGCAAGGGAGGTCTGAAGGGAACAGGTGGAAGAAGAAACCTCATCCTTTCAAGCCTGGTGAGAAAGGTAACATGACGTCTGGAGGGTCTTGCTTCAAGGAAACATCGTCGTGCTTTAAGTGTGGCAAGCCAGGCCACATAGATCGTTTCTGTACTAAGGGTGGTGCTGAGCAGGAGCCAAGATAGGAGCAGTCCGTGTGTTCCGGCCCCAGCACTGCGGAAAAAGGAAAGATGGCGGAGTCTAGCGCTTCTCATTTCCAACCTGTGCAGCCAAGGGCTTATAACCCTGGGCAAAAGGAAGCGATCCTCCAACCCAATGTGGTGACAGGTATGAGAAAGTTTAAGTATATTTATTTGCTGCTTTATACTTTCAAAACTATTTATATTTGTCGCCTATGTTTTAGGCTTTGTGTTAGTTTCCGGAAACCCCGCTAGGGTATTGTTTGATACGGGAGCGTCACACTCTTTTCTTGCGGAAATCTTTATCCGAAGAATTAGAGTTGAGTCATTCTCGCTGGACGTAGAGCTGAAGGTGCGCATGCCCAATAGGTCATCCATAACTACCGGGGTGTAGGGGCGCATTTTTTAGAGTCTAGATGGAGTTGACTTCACGTTGGTAGCAGAAGTTCTACCATTGGTTGAGTTCAATAAAATATTGGGAATGGATTGGCTTGAAGAGCAGCATGGCAGTATTGACTGCCTATCGAAGGTGGTGACCCTGAGGAGCGAAGGGAAGACAGAAGTTAAGTTTGAGGGCCTTAGTGGAGTGACCTATTTCCAGATTTCAGCCATTCAGTTGGTGCGGGCAGTTAACTTGGGAGTAGCTATTGTAGCATTGTTGGAGGTTCGCCTTTCTAGGTTATCACTTGGGGAAGTGCCGGTAGTGGCAGAGTTCGAGGATGTATTTCCTGATGAACTTCCTAGAGCACCTCCTTGACGGGAGATTGATTTCTCGATTGAGTTAGTGCTAGAGGCTAGGCCGGTGTTACGTCCTCCTTTTAGGATGGCACCAAAAGGGTTGGCCGAACTAAAAGTACAGTTGCAGGAACTGTTGGTGTAGGGGTATATCAGACCTAGTTCTTCACCATGGAGCGCGCCAGTACTGTTTGTTAAGAAGAAAGATGGTAGTATGCGGTTGTGCATAGGCTACCGAGAGTTGAATAAACTGACTGTCAAGAATAAGTATCTGATTCCTCAGATAGATGACCTGTTCGACCAGTTGGTGGGGTTAGTGGTGTATTCTAAGTTGGACTTAAAGTAAGGATACTATCAGTTGCGGATTTTAGATGAGCACATACCAAAGATAGCTTTTGGTACGAGGTATGGTCATTTTGAGTTCTCGGTGATGCCGTTCGGGTTGACGAATGTACCATCAGTATTCATGGATTTGATGAATCAAGTATTTCGGGAATACTTGGATTATTTTGTAGTTGTCTTTATTGACAACATTATGGTTTACTCTAAATCAGAGGTGGAGTATGAGACTCACTTGAGAGTAGTCTTACAGGTGTTGATAGAGAACCAGCTTTATGCAAAGTTCTCGAAGTGCGAGTTCTGGTTAGAGAAGGTGGCATTTTTGGGCCATATGATTAGTGGTGATGGGGTGGCGATGGATCTTGTGAAAGTTTAAGCCATCAGGGATTGGCCTATTTTGAGAACCGTGGCGGAAGTCCGGAGTTTACTTGGACTAGCCAGGTACTATAGAAGGTTTGTGGAAAACTTTTCACGGATAGCTCTACCTCTCACTTCTCTAACTCGTAAGGACCAGAAGTTTGTGTGGACTCAAGAGTGCAATCAGGCGTTTGACACCCTAAAGGAAAGGCTGATGACAGATCTAATCCTATGTCTGCCTAAAGGGATTGAAGGATTTGATTTTTAGTGATGCATCAGGATGCGGTTTGGGTTGTGTTGGTGCAACATGATAGTGTGATAGATTTTAGGTCTAGGCAGTTGAAGCCTCACAAGAGGAATTACCCCATCCATGACTTGAGATTGGCGGCAGTAATTTTTGCGTTAAAGTTGTGGCGGCACTATATGTATGGTGTGAAGGTAGAGATCTTCATGGACCACAAAAGCTTTAAGTATCTTCTTGATCAAAAGAACTTGAATATGCGGAATCATAGATGAGTCGAGTTCCTTGGAGACTACGACATGACGATTCAGTATATGCTAGGAAAAGCCAACATGGTGGGAGATGCCTTAAGTAGGGAGTACTCTGGTCAAGGGAGTTGGATTGAAGCTTATGACGAGCGGTTGATTTGGGACTGGGAGTCCCTTGGCATTGAGTGTGTAGCAAGAGGCGAGTCTGACATGGCTCAGTTAAACTAGATTGAGATGCAAAATGACTTGTCCGATCATATTAGGGAAGAGACTAGTTTGGATGTAGAGTTCCAACCATTTTTGGTTGAAGCTCAAAAGGGCGAGGGTAGCACCTTGGAGATTATTGATGGGATTCTTAGGAATGGCAGATGGATATATGTATCGCAGTTCGGCAAGCTCCGCGAGGATTTGATGTTTGAGGCACATTTCGCAAAGCACTCCATTCACCCGGGCAGTATAAAGATGTACTTGGATATGAAGAAATCCTTTTGGTGGCCTAGTTTGAAGCGGGACGTAGCTTTGTACGTGAGTCGGTGCCAAACTTGTTCCTTAGTGAAGGCCGAGTGTCAGAATCCAGGCAGGTTTCTGAAGCCTCTTCCTATTCTCGAGTGGAAATTTGATGACATCTCCATGGACTTTGTGCATGGCTTACCTTAATCGCAGCAGGGTAACAGCGCTATTTGGGTGATCGTGGATCGCTTGACCAAAGTGGCCCATTTCATCCCAAATTGGAAAGAGGATAGCGTGGATAAGATTGTAGAGTTGTATGTTCGTAACATTGTGCGACTACATGGGATTCCTAAGAGTATAGTTAGTGATTGCGATGGACGATTCACGTCCAAAGAATGGAGGCTGGTTTAGAAGAGTCTCGGCATGAAGCTCAAGTTCAGTACGATGTTCCACCCTCAAACTAATGGACAAACTGAAAAAATGAATCGTACAATGGAGGATATGCTGAGAATGTGTACCCTCGATTTTGGGAAAAGTGGGAAGACCACCTCTTCATGGTGGAGTTTTCCTATAATAATAGTTAACAGACAAGTATAAAGATGGTTCCATACAAAGCTTTGTATGGAAGGCAGTGTCGAACGCCAATGTCTTGTATAGAGGCGAGAGACACCAAACTTTTGGGAAAAGAAGTGGTGGCTGATGTATGCGAGTTGGTGCGAACCATTCAGGAGCGCATGAAGGTTGCCCAAGACCAGCAAGGAAAATATTTTAATGCTCGCCATAGGAATGTGGAGTTTGCGGTAGGCGATTGGGTTTATCTCAAGATAAAGCCGTTCAAAGGCATTTCGCAGATTCTTCGACTCAAGAAGTTGAGTCCGAGGATTTTGGGACCGTTCGGGGTTATAGAACATATTAGAGAAGCAGCTTATCGGTTGGCGTTGTCTACGGAGCTGAGTAGATTACACGATGTTTTCCATGTCACCGTCTTGAGGAAAGCCTTGGTGGAGGCTATTTTGGTGATCGAACCGGCAATGGTGCCGATAGAAGAGGACTTGAGGACGAAAGTCTGTCCGGTGGGCATAGAGGATTCAGAAGTTTGGTAGTTGTGGAACAAAGAGTTGAAGCTCGTAAAGGTGCGTTGGGACAACTATGGGCGATACGAGTTCTCTTGTGAGCGAGAGCAAACATGCGCAAAGATTATCCCGAGTTATTTGTATAATGTTGATTGGAACAATGTTTGATATGTTACAATAGTGTTTTGAGACGTTGCAACGTTTTTCTTGCTGTTTGCCTGATTGAAAATGGTTTGTGAAAGTTGTTGTAATAATGTTTAAATTTGTTACAACAATTTTCTTGCTGTCTTCTTGTATGAAGATTAATTTCTGAGACGAACTTCTTGTAAGGGGGGAGGAGTTATAACATCCCAAATTTGAGGAACCAGGGCAGTTCGACGAAATTCTGGGATCATCGAAGGACGTTCAACGAAAGTCGAACTCTGGCCGTTCGACGAAAGTCGAACTCTGGCCGTTCGATGAAAGTCGGGCTGAGGGCCATTCGTCTAACTCAGGGCCATTCATCGAACTCAGGCCATGCGACAAATTCTGAGCAGTTCGACTAAATTGCTGAAATGCGGGGTTTTGTAGATTGATTTCTTGGCAATTTGATTTAACATCAAAGTTGATCCTGGACCCCAGGATCATCTGCTCAAAGGGCTTTAGTAGGGATGAATGGTCATCTCCCTCATTTGTTCACTTTTTGGAGTTGACTTAGGGTTTGGGAGAGAGAGAGAGTTCGGAGGAGGAAGAGAGGAGCTTTCTCCACCATTAATGGAGCATCAGAGCTCCAATCGTCATTCCGAGGCATGATTCGTGGAGAGGACTTTAAGACACTCATTTTCATCCTTGAAAATCAGGTTTCCATGGCAAGGAAGAGGACTCGTAAGGTAACGAAATTTCTCCTCTCGGTTATAGGATGCATGCATGACATCTTTCCCTTTTCTTGATTTTATTTCAAGCACTTAGGCACTAGATCTCTTAAATGATAGGGCTTTGGGTTTCTATGGTTCAAAAGGAACTACCAGGTTGATTATGTCCATCCTCGGCATTATATTGCATTATAGATCTGCTACTCTAGTGGATTAGGCATTGTGGATGAAACCGTAGTCGCGACCGTTAGTCCGACTAGGTAATGTTGCATAGCGAACTTAAGGATTTTGGTAGAAATCCATTGCGGCAAGATGCTATTTGGGATGTATGCCCCCTTTTTCGAGTGAGTACATGTAGCTGGAACTGAACAAGGTTAGCTTCATATTGGCGGTAAATGGTTTCCTTAGTGCGTGGGGACGTTACAGTACGAATGATTGGTTAAGGTAGACAAGGCTATGTTTGTTATGTACTAAGGCGTGGCTTTGTCTCCGTGGTTGGCTGGCTATCCCGTGACGTGCAAGTCATATGGGGAGAGTGTCCGGGCAAGACTAGTCCCCTTCTGTGAAACTGACGAGAATGCCAAGCTTAGGACAAGCCCGGGCGATAAAGCCTACGATGGGGTGGGGTCCAACAATGGTTCTTAGAATCGGTTTGTGTGTGAGATAGAATCCTGATATGAGAAGTCAGAGCTTGCAGGCAAGCCCGGGTTTGAGACACATGAGTGGGTGGGGCCTTGGCAAGAGTTCCGTGTGGCGGCTTGTATGCTGTTATGGGAAATTGAAGTACCCTTATATGTGCGGCTTGAACGCCGATGGGGAAATTGGAAGTACCCACATGATGTGATATGATGTTGTGTTAGAATCATGAGCTATAGGGTGCCTTAGGTGAAACCCGAGGTTGCATACATGTTATATTATAGGCCCCTTATGATTATATGTTCAACATAGAGAACATGTTTGTTATATGAGATATCCAAACCTATTTCGTAGCTTTACAAGTTTATGTATATTGCATACGAAGTGCTGACTTGTAGGGTGGTGGTGTACCCCGGGTTCTGCTAGGGACGGCCGAGAGGAGATGTATTGGTTATATAGTTGAGGTCAGCTTTTGCTGACCCATGTTACCACAAATTTTTACAGGGCAAGGATCGTAAGCAATAGCAAGCTTGCCGACCAATAAGGTCTAAGACTCATGAAGTGAAACTTTATTTTCTTATGTTTTGATGCTATGATATGATCCTTGAGATGTAATCCAGCTTGCATGCCGAGGTAGCCTATGAGTGCTTTTGCACGTTGATAGGATTGATATTCAATTTTGGACTCATGTTGTGTAAGACCATAAGGCCATTCTGATACTCTTGGATTAGTGGATAACTTCCTGTTTAGTTGTATTTTTCTACTATTTTATTCTGAGTTTTGAGTTGGGTAGTTTTATATCATCTTTTAATGCTTAAGCTGTGGCGTTTGTATGTTGTGGGGCCCCAACAGGACCCATATTATACAGCCATTATAGGGGAGATGTTACACAAGGAGAGTTACAAATTCTCAAGGGATTCATCAGACGTTTCAAGAATCGATTAATTCAAATATTTGAATTCTTCTCAGACATTCTATATATATATATATTCAGAAGGTTGCTGCTTTAAGGGGACATTGATAGACATATAGACTTACATATACAAATATACAGAGATACAAATATTCTGCTTCAGACTCTTCCAGTGACAAATCTTCAAATCTGAGAGACATCCTAATACAATTCTTTTAGAAACATCTACTGGAGAGCAGAAACATACAAGAAGGCCCACAGCCTGAAGAAAAGTTCCCTCTCCTAATAACAATCTCTATTCAAATCAGGGGGAGCTTTTTATAACATAATCCACTAAGTCTTCTCAGAGGTACTTGATAGATAAGACACCATCTAACTTTTTAGTTTATTCCCAAACTGTGTACAGGGTTCTAACTCCCTTCAAAAGTTAACACTTGGTTCATAAGTCACCTGATCAAAAGACTTAGGTTTGGTTTTTGGGTACCTGGTCAAAAGCTGAAAGGGTTGCTAGATCTCCCTTAGAAAATAGATCTTCCAGTGGCAAGGCACCTGATCAAAAACCAATAATGGATTCCTACCAGGGTGGTAGAAGAGTAGACATACCTAGATTTATTGGGGAACTACTATAAAATCCTTGTGTCATCTGTGATTGATTACTTTTTATTTTGTGTGCTGTGAATTTTGTTTATCTATATATATTTCACTTATTTTCAAAACAGATATAAAAATAAATTAAAGTTTTTAAAATACTCTATTTAAACCCCTCTAAAGTAAAGTTAGATATATACCTCCACTTTCAAAGGCCAACAAAAACCTTTCTAACTTCTCCAGAGCTCTTATGTGCGACCCCATATGCTCATATCACATTGGTAGTGAGACTACATGTTTGACTACTTCCTGATCACCATGGTAACTCCAACACTAACTTCCATGACTATTTCCCGGCCACCCCCTTCACCCCATGACCGACCACCACCACCACCTTCGTTGAGGTGGTGGTCGACGATTCGTGGTGATTTGGCCGCCGGAAAGTGCGTGTAGAGGGGTTTTATGAGGGGTAAATTTCAGCCAAAATGAGAGTTTTCATGATGATGGATCTAGCTCTCTTAATCCTGAATCCTTTCCTAAATGATCTAAGTATCTAGTATGAGAGGATAGATGGGAAACTGACCTAGATTGAGGCTCTTTAACGGTGATTTTCCCTAGGTGCCATGGACGAACCTCCAAGCTTGATCATATGCTAATTTTGCTTCTCTCCACCAAATCCAGCAATCTAAAACTCGATTTCAACTCCTCTGCCCCACCTGAAGATGATGGAAGGCTTAATTAGAGGTGGGGGAGACCATACATTGAATTGCCATTAAAGGGGAGGTTTTGGACAAGGTGAAATTCCTTGAATTCCCCACTCCACCTGGTATGGGGATGTTGGAATGGCTGGTAACTCCCTAGGAAGTTGAAGGAGACAAATTGGGAGGGAATATGTGCCCATTGGTATTCAAAACCATGAATGTGCATTGATCACTCTTCCTAAAATTAGGGAAAACATTAAATCCAACATGCCATGTCAGCCTTATTATATTTTAGAGTTCAAGGAGGTTTAATCTGATGGTGGGCTGCAGGAGGGGCTGCTCATGTGGGCATTAGCCCATGGAAATTAATCAAATTCCTTGATTTTCCATTTTAGGTCTATTTTGACCATAGTTGACTTTCATGGTTGACTTGGTCAACAAATGGTGGGGTTGACTCAATTGGGTGGTAATGGATCCCATGACACCATCCGATGTTGATTGGGTGAAGGTGGGGTCTACATTTGGCTAATTGACCCATTTATGGTTGATTTGGGCTAAGTTGACCCAAAGTTGACTTTGGTCAATTTCATATAATTGGGTGAGCCCAATGTAATATTTCTGACCTAATAGCCTCCCTTAGTGGTTAGGAGGGTATGGGTGAGGTCAATCTGGTCTCTTGGGGTCCAATTAACCCATATCAGGCCAGGTCAACCTAATTTGAGCTAAGGTTTACTTTGGTCAAATTGTCTGATTTAGTTGACCAATTCATGTGGTCATGGTCAATTGGGTCACCCTTATGATTAGAAATGTTGTGGTGGGGTCACTTTGATCAATTAAAGTCTAATTGAGTCACACTAGGGCTAGTTGACCTAGTTAGGTCAAGGGTGGTTTAGGTGATTTCAATTGGTCACCTAGACTTCTATGGTCAAATTCTTGCCCTAGGTCACATGTCATGACACCTGTCATGACTTAATTCTCATCAGGGGCCTATAAGAAGAAGGAATTTTACAAATCGTAAAGGTATATATAGGGGCAATGAGCTCGAATGTGCCCCAACTATTGGCAATGATAGCAAACCACAGGGGGGGGGGTGGGGCGTGCTCCCTCCTCTTGCCTAGGTGGCTCATGGAATCACAGCGGTTGAGGGGGAAGCTCTATAGGTGGCCTCTGCTCTTTCTTGAAGTTTGGACAAGGACATCCTACTCCTCTCCGATGCCATATCACTTTGCCCCTCTACAGGCCTCTTCCTCTACATCCCTTCCCCATCACCATCTCATCAACATTCCTCTTTCCACTGCCCCGGACCATGAGGTGGTCGGCCTCTAGCTTCTTGGACATCTCTATAATATTCGCTAGGCTAGAGTCAGCCACGAACAACAAGGCCTGCCTAAGGTCATCTCAAAGGCCCTTATATAATCTCTTGGAATAACTGCATTATCCAGCTGGTAGGAGCCCGTAAATATGGCAAGGTGGGAGAACTCCCTTTGGTACTCCAACACTGTCCATCTCCCCTACTTTAGGCGCAAAAATCTCTCCCTAGCCCCTTCTTGTTGTGGCTGGCATAAAGTACTCCAAGAATGCCTCCTTGAACTCCTCTCAAGTGATGTACGTGTAGTCATATCCAGCATAGGTAGTGTCTAAGATGGACTTCCACCACCTCTTCGCATGTTACTCTAATGCCGAGACTACCAAGGACACTGCCATGATAACTATACATTGTATCCCTGCCAACATCTTGTGAATCGTGTCCAGCCACTCCTCCGTCTTCCCTGTAGTCTCTGTCCTAGTGTAAGTAAGCAGGGGGAGCCTTAGAAGGCACTCAACAAATTTGTCCCTGGGTTCAGCTTATATGTCGGGGCCTGCTGTGTCATGAATCCTCCAGAATGACCGTCATGGTTATCCCTAACTCAGACTACTAGAATAGAATTGGGGCCGGAGGGGGAGGAGCTGCATCCTGGGGACCGAAGTTTGCCGGAGGCTACATAAGAAAAGTAAGGTTTTATCAATAGGTTGGCTAAATCTCATTAGTAGTGGACAAAATTTGTGTGATTTCCACATGAGCACACCATGCTTATGCAGCTAGTTTGTCCGCAAAATAAGCTCGAGCGGGGTGTCCTAGAGTTTGTGGACTTATTTTACTTAGGATCGTAAGTCGACTGATACTAGCTTGTAAGACCCCCTTATTTTTTGTTCAGGTCTTACTACCTAGAACCGCCGTCTTGTGGTGAAACCAACTAACAGGTTAGTCGCCACTACAAGACGCCAATCCTGCCGGCTATTTCTTTCATCCATGCCAACCCCAATTCATAAGAATGAAGAATTATAATAACATTATCATATAAGTCCACAATCACACAGATATATAGATATCAAAATCATGAAATAGAGTCCAACAAAAAGATAACTAAAATGATACGGGCTTATGCCCAGTAAATAAATATCCTCACTACAAATCACTCGCCGAAGCAAACAAAAACACTGATCACTCACATCTTTCTATGGTAATGTCATGGTGCGCTGTAGTGGATCCTCATGCTCCATCACCCTATCTTTCTACTGCTATTACTCTATACGCTCCTGGTTGTTATGCCACATCCGACCGTTAGTTAAAAAGACTATGCGGTTTCATCCACCCATCCCACCATGTCTCCTAGGCACCGAGCGGGAGGACGATGAGAAAAGGTATACAAAGCAGAATATCAAAGTAGGTGACATTGCTTTCACTCACATAGTATGTGTAAAGGAAGTATAACTACTCCAACATTTCTACTAAGCAAGTATTGTAAAGCTATATAAGCAGTTCTACTATGTAAGTACTGAAAAGTAAACTATAGTAATAAAAGCAGTAATATAGTGTAGAATAAAAGAGCAGTATAAATAAATGCAGTTATCTACCATCATAAATAAAAATAACTCAACTTATATAAATGCCCATACCGACACATAAGTTAAGGTTCGGGTTGCTTATGTAACACATCATCTAAAAGAGCCCATATTATTTCTATATGACGAGGATTCAGTTGTATGCAATATTACGTATGCAATGCAATGTTTATGCTATGATTTCACACAAGTGCAACTCACCCACACGACTCCAAGCACACAGACCTTTCATTAAGTGTCTTGGGAGAAATCCCCAAAACACTCTTTGTGACTTGTACACCAAATTTTCCATATATACATAAATCTTGCATATGGAATATCTCCACATGCCCTAAGTTAAATGATTCCAAATTTTTACCAGGGATATTTGATGACATAATCTACCATATACAAAAGATTTGAGTCATTTTGGAGTGATCTAACCGTAGATCTAGCACATACATAATAATCTAATTATTTTCTAAAATTATAAAAAAATATGTTCTAAAAATTCTTATTTTTGGACAGGGGGTGTATATAGGTATGACTCATACATGACCAAAATTTCAGCCCCATTGGATAAGTATTTAGATGGGAATCTTGATCATAGTGTTTAGGAAACCTTTAGGACACCCTTCACTAAAATGAAGATTTTGGGAGCTTTCGGGCACCTCTTGTGATGTTTTACCACAATCTGGACAAGTCTCTTCAATGCCTATAAGTTTGATGTTGTACACTAAATCTGAATAAGCACCTAAGATTTCTATTTTTGGGCTTGATGTATCAGCATAAAGTGTGATAAATTTAATTAACATTAAAAAAACATAGCATACAATAGTAAATATTAGATATAGGGCAACCAAAATGAAGGGCATCTGATTGTCTTCTTCATGAGGCTTAAGGCTTTGAATGATTCGGCCTAGGCCTTCCATGACTATTTCCCGACCGCACCCTTCAACAACCAGACGACCACCACCATCACCACCACGATCTCCATTGAGGTGGTGACCGACGATTGGTGGTGATTTGGCCGCCAAAAAGTTCATGTAGAGTGGTTTTAGGAGGGGTAAATTTCGGCCAAAACGTGCGTTTTCATGGTAATGGATCTAGCTCTCTTGAGCCCGAATCCTTTCCTAAATGATTTAAGGATCTAACATGAGGGGAGAGATGGAGAAACCGACCTGGATTGAGGCTCTTTCACTGTGATTTTCCCGAAGTGCCATGGTCGAACCTCCAAGCTTGATCCTATGCGGATTTGCTTCTCTCTACCAAATCCAACAATCTAAAACTCGATTTCAACTCCTCTGCCCCTTCTGAAGATGATGGAAGACTTAATTAGAGGTGGGGGAGACAAGGCATTGAATTTCCATTAAAGGAGAGGTTTTGACCAAGGTGAAATTCCTTGATTTCCCCCTCCAGTTGGCATGAGGATGCTGGAAAACGGCTCGTAACTCCCTAGGGAGTTGAAGGAGACAAATTGGGAGGGAATAAGGTGCCCATGGTATTCAAAACCATGAATGTGCATTGATTACTCTTCCTAAAATTGGGGAAAACTTTAAATCCACCATGCCATGTAATCCTTATTCGATTTTAGAGTTCAGGGGGTTTAATCTGTTGGTGGGCTGCAGAATGGGCTGCCCATGTGGGTCTTAGCCTATGGAAATTAATCAAATTCCTTAATTTTCCATTTAGATCTATTTTGACCAAACTTGACTTTCATGGTTGAGTTTATCAACCAATGGTGGGTTTGACTCAATTGGGTTGTAATGGGTCCCATGAAACCATCCGATGTTTATTAGGTCAAGGTGGGGTCCACATTAGGCTTATTGACCCATTTACAATTTATTTGGGCTAAGTGACCCAAAGTTGACTTTGGTCAATATCATAAAATTAGGTGAGCCCAATGTAATAATTTTGACGTAATGACCTCCCTTAGTGGTTAGGAGGGTATGCATGAGGTCAATCTTGTCTCTTAGGGTCCAATTGACCCATATCTGGCTAGGTTAACCTAATTTAAGCTAAGGTTGACTTTGGTCAAATTGTCTGATTTAGTTGACCAATTCATGTGGTCTTGAACAATTGTGTCACCCTTAGGGTTAGGAATGTTGTGGTTGGGTCACTTTGATCGATTAAAGTCTAATTGAGTCTCATTAGGGCTGGTTAACCTAGTTAGGTCAAGGGTGGTTTAGGTGATTTCACTTGGTCAACTAGACTTCTATGGGTAAATTCTTGCCCTAGGTCACATGTCATGACACCTGTCATGAATTAATTCTCATTAGGGTCCTAGAAGAAGAGGGGATGCTACAAACTGTAAAGGTATCTCTGGGGGAAATAAGCTCGAATGTGCCCCAACTGTTGGCAATGGTAGCAAACCACCGAGGGCATGCTACCTCCTTCTGCCTAGGTGGCTCATGGAATCGCAGCAGCTGAGGGGCAAGCACTGCAGGTGGCATCTGCTCCTACCTGAAGTTTGGATGAGGGTATCCTCCACCTCTCCGATGCCTAATCACATTGCCCTACTGCGGGCCACTTCCTATGCTTCCCTCTCCCATCACCATCTCATCGGCTATCCTCTTTACCCTGCCCCGGACCAAGAGGTGGTCTGCCTCTAGTTTCTTGGGCATCTTTATAATCTTCGCTAGGATGGAGTCAGCCACGAACAATAAGGATTGCCTAAGGTTGTCTCGGAGGCCCTTATACAACCTCTTGGAATACCCTGCATTATCCAAGTGGTAGGAGCCCGTAGATTTAGTATGGTGGGAGAAATCCCTCTTGTACTCAACCACTATCTGGCTCCCCTACTTCAGGCGCAAAAATCTCTCCTCTAGCTCCTCTCTGGCTGTGGCTGGTACAAAGTGCTCCAATAATTCCTCCTTGAACTCCTCCCAAGTGATGTCCGCATACTTGTATCCGACATAGGTGGTGTCTATGACAGACTTCCACCACCTCTTCTCATGTCACTCTAATGCCGAGACTGCCAAGGGCACTACAATGGAAACTGGGCAGTGTATCCCCACCAGCATCTCATGAATAGTGTCTAGCCACTCCTCCGTCTTCACTACAGTCTCCGTCCTAGTGTAAGTAGGGGGGAGAGGCCTCAAAAGGCACTCAACCAGTTTGCTCCTTGGTTCGGTTTTTGGATCGGGGCCTATAGTGTCCTGATGGCCTCCAGAATGGCCGTCAAGGTCTGCCCTAACCAAGATTGGTGGAATGGAGTTAGGGCTGAAGTGGGAGGAACTACAACGTGGGGATCAAAGTTATATAAAGGCTACAAAAGAAAAGTAAGGTTTTATAATTAGGTTGGCTAAATCTCATTTGTATTGGACAAAATTAGTGTGATTTCCATATGAGCACACCATTGCTTCTGCT
Organism: Platanthera zijinensis; assembly: GCA_039513925.1. Lineage (NCBI taxonomy): Eukaryota > Viridiplantae > Streptophyta > Magnoliopsida > Asparagales > Orchidaceae > Platanthera > Platanthera zijinensis. Next base: position 44,025,454 of record CM077091.1, on the reverse strand, counting down.
ACTAGTTTGTCCGCAAACTAAGCTCGAGCAGTGTGTCCCTGGGTTTGTGGACTTCTTTTACTTAGAATCATAAGTCGACTGATACCAGTTTGTAAGACCCCCTTTTTTGTTTGGATCTTACTGCCTAAAGTCATCGCCTTGTGGTGACACCAACTCACGGGTTAGTCGCCACTACAAGATGCCAGTCCTACCAGCTATTTCTTTCATCCATGCCAACCACAATTCATAAGAATGAAGAATTATAATAACATTTTCATATAAGTCCACAATCACATAAATATATGGATATCAAAATCATGAAATAGAGTCCATAAATGGGATAATTGAAATGATATGGGCTTATGCCCATTACATAAATATCCTCACTATAAAATCACTTGCGGAAGCAAATAAGAACATTTATCACTCACATCCATCCGTGGTAATGTCATGGTGCACTGATATGGCTCCTTAGGCTCCATCACCTTATCTTGCTGCTGCTGCCCCTGCTCCACTCGCTCCTAGTTGTTATGCCACATCCGACCGTTAGTCAAAAAGACTAAGAGATTTCATCAACCCCTTCCCCATATCTCCTAGGCACCGAGCGGGAGGATGAGGAGAAAATGTATACAAAGCAGAATATCAGAGCAGGTGACATTGCTTTCACTCACATAGTATGTGTAAAGGAAGTATAACTACTCTAGCAGTTCTATTAAGCAAGTATTGTAAAGCTATATAAGCCGTTTTACTATGTAAGTACTGAAAAGTAAAGTGCAGTAATATAGAGTAGAATAAAAGAGCAGTATAAATAAATGCGGCTATCTACCATCACAAATAAAAGTAACTTAACTTATATGAATGCCCATACAGACATATAAATTAAGGTTATGGTTTCTTATGTAACTCATCATATAAAAATAACCCATACTATTTTTATATGATGAGGATCTTATTGTATGCAATGTTGCGTATGCTATGCAATGCAATTCTTATGCTATGATTTCATACAAGTGCAACTCTCACACATGACTCCATGCACACAGACCTTTCATTAAGTGTCTTGGGAGAAATCCCCAAAACACTCTGTGAGTTGTTCACCAAATTTTCCATATATGCATAAATCTTCCATATGGAATATCTCCACATGCCCTAAGACAAAGGATTCGAAATTTTTACCAGGGACATTTGATGATAAAATCTACCATCTACCAAAGATTTGAGTCATTTTGGAGTGATCTAACCATAGATCTAGCACATACATCATAATATAATTAATTTCTAAAACTATATAAAAATATATTCCAAAAATTCTTATTTTTGGACAGGGGGTGTATCTAGATAAGACTCATACATGACCAAAATTTTAACCCCATTGGATAAGTATTTAGATAAGAATCTCCATTTTAGAGTCAAGTGAACCTTTAGGACACCCTTCACTAAATTGGAGATTTTGGGAGCTGTAGGGAACCTCTTTGGATGTTTCACCCCAATCTAGAAAGGTCTCTTCATATCCTACAAGTTTTATATTATACACTAAATCTGAATCACTACCTAAGATGCCTATTTTGGGCTTGAAGTTTCAGCATAAAGTGTGATAGATTTAATTAACATTAAAAAAACATAGCACATATAATAGTAAATATTAGATCTGGGGCAACCAAAATGAAGGGCATTCGATTGTCTTCCTCATGAGGCTAATGCCTGAGAATGATTCAGCCTAGGCTGACTTCCATGAAAATTTCCCAGCCACCCCCTTCACCCCACGACCGACCACCACCACCACCACCTCCGTTGAGGTTGTAGCCGAAGATTAGTGGTGATTTGGCCGCCAGAAAGTGCATGTTAAGGGGTTTTAAGAGGGGTAAATTTTTGCCAAAACGTGAGTTTTCATGGTGATAGATCTAGCTCTCTTGAGCCAAAATCCTTCCCTAAATGATCTAAGGATCTAGCATAAGAGGAGAGATGGAGAAACCGAACTAGATTGAGGTTAGTTGATAGTGATTTGCCCTAGGTGCCATGGCCGAACCTCTAAGCTTGATCCTATGCCGATTTTACTTCTCTCCACCAAATCCAGCAATCCAAAACTCGATTTAAATTCCTCTCCCCCTTCTAAATATGATTGAAGGCTTAATTAGAGGTGGGGAGACCATGCATTGAATTGCCATTCAAGGGGAGGTTTTGGCCAAGGTGAAATTTCTTGAATTCCCCTTCCAACTGGCATGGGCAGGCTGGAAAATGGCTAGTAACTGTCACGACCCGCATTTTCTTAGCAATAAAATTATATAAGAGTAAGAGAAAATATGTGTCGTGATGCCACACCATGCAAGGGATATCTGCGGACGCTCAGGCAAGGCACCAACCTAAACAAGTTATACATAATTCATAAGTTATTATGAAGAAAATCATTTAAAATTAGAGGGCCATATCCCTCGGTACAGTGGATCAACTAGTCCATGAGTAAAATATAGTTATACGCTACGGGAAAAAAATACTTTAATTAAGATGGTTTGACATCCTACATGAGCGTAAACGTCCACGAAAGACAACTCATGGTATGCAAGACTCTAAGTTTAGTATACTATGAAGATAGTCTTTACGTTAGTTTAGAAAATAGTTCTTTAGTTTTAGAAATATGACATGTATGAAGTAATATCGGTAGGGGTTTTATAAGTTAAAAATATCTAACATGCACCCTAGTATAAAACAATCCCAGAGAGCAAGTAAACAACCTTCAAAAATAAGCAAAAACTAGCAGTTTAAGTCACATAATTAGCATCACAAGAAAAACCACCTGTGGGCGTCAACAACCTGACACGAACCCACTAGTGAGTATGTATGTCTATACAAAAAGGAAACAAGAAAAGAACAACCTCACAAAGATGAGCAAAAGAACCCTCAGCAAAACAATATATCACTAGCAAGCTCCAAAAGAAAACTAGCCGCCTAATCGGCTACAACCCTGAACCTGAGGCATTCAAAGAAAGAACACCTCAGGAAGAGAAAAACAAGCAGTAAAGGAGCAGTAGATCATAAGCAATAAAGCAAAGGGGGGTTTACAAAACCCTATAAAAGAATGATGATAAATTCGGCAAAAGGAAGAAAATTTGACCGTAAAAGGTAATATACTCATCAAATAGAGTAAATAAAATTGCACTAAGTGCGATAATGAAGCCAAGCTTCTAGAATATATGCAAGTAAAATTAGTAGGATAACAAAAATTTAAACAAAGCTTTAGAATCAAAAGAAGCATTAACACTAGAGGAAAAGGGCATGAGCCGGTGGTAACAATGTCCAACGAGGACCATCAGACCGAAATCTTTTCAGAGGTACTGTGGCGGCGATATCTGTCCAACTCAACCAAACAGTCCAATTGTCTAGCAAGACAAGAAAAGAGGGGACCGCGGCATCAGTCCAACTCAACCCCAGGTACTGTGGTGGCGACATCGGTCCAACTCAACCTTTAAAGTATAGGAACCAGGTTCTATATCCACTAAAAACCAAGCTGAACCCCATTAAATCTAAAACAAATAGCTAAAATGCTTAGATGCACAAACAACTGATGGCGTTGAGTGAGTTCACCTCACTCAACGCTAATTACTTAGACTCCAAACCAAAGCAGCTAGGCGTTGAGTGTGTCCCCCACACTCAACGTTTTTACACTTAGCCTAAAAACTGGACTTCTGTACTAAGATACACTCAACGCCAAGGGGGAGAGACCTGGCAGAAAAGTTTCTCTACTCAAACCGACCATGCTAGACCATAATAACTAGCCCAAAATCATAATATTTTCTCTTATTTGCATCGACTAGCTTGAATGAAAACCTGCTATTGCTAACTATCCTAATACAGACTTAACCTATCCTATCGAGCCAGAGCCATACCAAAACCACCCCAATTAGTCATTTTCTCTCTAAAAAAACTTGGACTAGCTGGAGCTTCTCTACACTAACAGCAATATAACCATGGCCAAAACCTACAGTACACCTAGGATCTAAGCAAAAAAGGGATAAAACTAACAAAAAAACAGAGAATCAGTCTTGGCAAGGATGAAAGTGCATCATTTGCCTCCATCTTAGGGAATCGGTCAGCTACACTCCTCCTCACTCAGATCTGGCAGGGAGAGCAGCTACCTAAGAAAATACAGAGCTTTAAAAAGAAAACAATGTCAACACGCAAACCCTAACCTCCAAAAAAACCAAGAAACTCGAAAAGCTTACCTTAGGGAGGTTGATCTAGGCGAGAGCAGTCCAAATCTAGACTCAAACCAGAATTTTTAGTTCTAAACCTCAAGAAATCGGCGGCCGGAAGCTCCAAGTTTTCCGTAGCCCTCTTTCTTCCGCAAGAAGCTAGCCGTCCTATTTGGGGAAGATGAATGGGATAAAACTAAAATAAACTATATATATAAAGTCTATTCAGCCACTAGCTAGATATAATATAATATATCTTAAGTAATATAAAATTCAGCCACTAGCTATAATAGTCACTTACAGTCACTTCTATTATGATAAAAAATATAATAACAACTATTATAATAATAGCTTATATACTAACAAATATAATAATATATTTCATTAGTTACTTATTTTAAACCACACAGCCATACAACACAAACAATTAACATGATATAATATTATATCATTTAATTAAAATAAAATGTCAAAATGACGCAAAGACCGAACAACCTCGGAATTTGACAAAATTCACCCCGTAGCTAAATACCCATGCTACGAATCTAATGGCGAAGTCAGAATAAACATTAGATTCGTAGCACCTCCCGAAGACAAAACACAAGATTCCCGAAGAGGCTCCACCGAGTCGCCAAACCAGACTCCGGCTCGCTAGGGAATCTTGCCAACAGGCTACAAACAAGCCACTAAGAAATCCTAAAGAGCTAAGACCACGCTTTAATAATGATACAAGCCGAAAAAGAGTCAACGTAATGCCAAATAAAGATTTAATAATCTTAGAAAAACTGGGGGCGTTACAGTCACTCCCCCTAAAAGAAAGTTTCGCACCGAAACTTTACGCACAAAACTTCTACTATAAAAGGAAAAGAATAAATAACCAAGGGTTATAAATAAGAATTCATACCAAAAAAATCATGGGAACAGATGAGGGCGAGCCTCCCTCATCTGACCCCAACTCCCAAGTCACGCTTTCCACGTCTCGGTTTCTCCACAAAACATTAACCATCAGAATGGTCCTCTTCCACAATACACGCTCTTGAGTATCTAAAATGCGGACAGGCATCTCAACATAAGAAAGATTAGGCTTAAATTGGGGCACATAATTCAAAACTTACCTGTCGCTTAGTACACACTTCCGCAATTGGCTCACGTGTAAAACATCTTTCACAGCATGGAAAAATTGCAGGCAAATCTAGCCTGCATGCTGACACACCAATCCAAACAACAATTTATAAATGACCCTACATATCTTGGATCCATCTTCCGGTTCTTACCGAACCTCTTAACTCTAACCATCGAGGAAACCTTAAGAAAATACCAAGTCCCCTACTACAAACTCTAAATCAGATCTACGCCAATTGGCGTTCTTCTCATAATGTTCCTTAGATATCCGAAGTTTCTCTCGAATAGCTTCACAAAAACTACCATTTCTTTGAGCGCATCTGGACCCAACAAAGATCTCTCGCCAGCCTCAGTCCAAAATAGGGGAGTCCTGCAGTGTCTCTCAAACAGAGCTTCAAAAGGAGCCATTTGCAAGCTTTCTCGATAACTTTTATTATAAGCAAACTCCATCTGCCATAAACACTCGTCCCACGCTCCTCCGTGGTCTAAAATACAACATCTAATCGTATCCTCCACGATCCGGTTAACTCGCTCCGTTTGACCCTTTGTCTGTAGATGATATGCGGTAGAGTACCTTAAATCAGTACCCAAACCCTCTTGCAAACTCTTATAGAAGCGAGATGTAAACCTGGAGTCTCGATCTGATGTAATACTGACTGGAATTCCATACAATCGGATGACTTCATTCAGATATAGCTTAGCTATCTTCTTCATGGGGTAATCAATCTTATAAGGTACGAAGTGAGCACACTTCGTTATTCTGCCATTAATAACCTGGATGGAATCATGTCCTCGACGAGATCTCGGTAAACCCGTGATGAAATCCATCGAAATACTCTCCCATTTCCAACTCAGAATTTCTAAGGGAGTTAACTTGCCTCCAGGCCTTCCATGATTGGCCTTAACCCTCTTACAATCAGAGCACTCAGATACGAACTTGGCTCTATCACCTTTCATCCCAAACCACCAGACAATCAGGTTCGAGTCTTGATACATCTTAGTAGAACCTGTGTGGTAGGAAACACTAGAACCGTGTGCCTCACTGCACAATTTAACTCGTAGACTTTCAACATTGGGAATTCAAAATTTGTCACGGTACTTTAAGGTACCCGCATCATTGATCGAAAAATCCAGCAACTTCCCCTTCTCAGTTCTATTATGAAGGTGCAGTACTTCAGGATCATCCTTTTTATAAAGCCTTATAAGAAAAGTCTATGAAGGCTCGGACACCGCCAAAATGCTTGGCGTGTCACTACTTCTCACCGAAATGTCCATTAAAATAAATCCTTCTATCAATAACTCAGCGGAGAGATTGGAAACTTTCCATGTCTTCCTACTTAGGGCGTCAACTACTACATTAGCTTTGCCCGGATAGTATCAAATCTCAACCTCAAAATTAGCAAAACACCCTAGCCATTGCCGCTGGCGCAAATTAAATTCTTTATGAGTGAAGACATACTTCAACTCTTATGATCAGCGTAAATCTTGCATTACGCATTGTACAACAGGTGTCTCCACAACTTTAGCTCATAATTAATGGCTGCGAACTGTAGATCATGCGTATACACCATCACTTTTTTTTCTTCTTGCATCAGCATGCATCCAATCCCAACATGAGATGCATCAATAAACACATCATAATCCATGCCCTCCGTAGGCAATGCCAAAAACTGGAGCAGTGCATAATCTATTATTTAGTTCTTGAAAAGCTTCCTCGCACTTCTTGCTCCTAACGAAGGCTGCATTCTCCTGCATTGATTGAAATCCCTAGTCCATTCCATAACAACAACAATTTTCTCTAGGTCGACTGAAATCCCATTGTTGTTAACCACTTCACCCAGAAATAAACCCCGAGGCAACCAAAACTCACACTTGCTCAACTTGGCGAACAACTTGTGGTCCCTCAAAGCCGATAAGGCTAAACGCAGATGTTGGTCATGCTCCTTAGCATTGCAGGAATATACCAAAGTGTCATCTATAACCACAACTATGAGTCAGTCCAGAAAATCATTGAATACTCCGATCTTCATATTCATCAAGGAAGAGGGTAAGTTGGTCAAACCAAACGATATCACCAAAAACTCAAAATGTCCATGCCTGGAATGGAAAACAGTCCGTGGGATACCTAATTCACGAATCCTGGACTGGTGGTAGCCTAAACAAAGATCAATCTTTAACAACTCAGTGCTATCACGCTACTTGATTAAACACATCATCGATTCTTGGCCTTATAAAACCATTCTCTAGCAACTCATCCAGCTCACACGGGCCATACGGTACGAGGACTTAACAATAGGACGAGTACCCGGCTCCAGATCTATGACGAACTCAACATCTCTCTCAGGCGGAAGACCAGGAAGATTGGCTGGAAAGGCAAACTCAAACTCGCGCACCACATGGATCTCCTCTAAACGCGACAAACTAACCTTGGTCTCCAACACCGAAACAAACAAGCCAAACATCCGGAATCTAAAAGCTTCAGAGCACATAATGCAGAAATAGCCGGGGAGACCTGGCACAGAAAATTCTACTCTATCGAATCGGCAAAAACTAGGAAGTCATATATAGACTCGCACAATCTTAATAATTTGGCCCCACATTACCCAACCACCAGAGGGAAACTCGACACGAAGCGCATGCAATAAGATCGAGGGCCAAACAAGGGTCCTAGCCACAAACGAGTGGGTGGTACCAGAAATCTTCCTAAACAATCTCTCCCGCATTCAAGGAAGCGAATACTAAAACTATAAATACCACTAATAATTAAGAATAGACATGGACCTAACCTGATATTACTTGGGTAGAAGTCTGAGCTTCTTTTGATGACAACACATTCAGCTTTCCTTTTCCTTTGTCTAATTGTAGCAGCGGTGGCAAAGCCCGAGGTGGGACTGGCTGAAGAATGGGCTGGGGCTGCGGGCACTTTGTCTTAACATGCCCCTTCTATCCACACTGAAAGCAAACCTTATCCTTTTTCCAGCAATGGGCAACATCATGCCCCTTCTTCTTACACAAAGTACACACCGAGTCCCTCTTAGGAGCACCCTGAATCGCATAAACCTGCTCCTTCTGTGCTCCAATTCTCTGGTAACATCTTTTGAAAGGGTGGCCCGATCGTCCACAAAAACTACACACTTCCTTACTCCTCTTCCTTGGAGCAGCACCGGATACCTAGGTGTTCTTACTCTCATCAGACTTCCTCTTTTCCTTCCTTAGTATCATGCCCCGATCCTTAGCATATCCCACAAACTCAACTTTAAGGGCAACTTCCACTGTCCTCTCATTCTTCTCGAGCTGGTAAGTATTGGCGTACTGCTGAATATCATTTGGGAGGCCACCCAAGAAACCCTTGACTCCGCACTCTTCAGCAGCTAACAATCCAGAAGCAATCTTATTAAATTTGCTTATCTCGCTCTCATTCTACACCACTGTGGGGGTTTACACACTAGGCTGCCATCATAAGGTGGCAGCCAACAATGCCTGCAACTGCGCATACATCACCACAATCTGGCCTGACAGGGTCTCCATGCTCTGGCTTAGTTCTACAATAACCGCCTCATCCTGCATACCTGACGACTCACCCTCACACTGGGGAGTTGTCCTTGTTGCATCACGCTCAAGCGACATTCTAATAAAACAAAACCGGCTAATCAAAACCTAGCTTAATGCCTAGAACTCAAACGCACAGTAAAGACAAAACATACTTAAGTTTTAGCTTCAACTGCTAACTTGTTCTGGGATTTTTCAATAATGGTGTTATGTTTAACCTAGGATGATTCACCATCGTCACACTAACTCATGTGCTTTGACCATGAATACATGAATTTATATTCCTTTTGACTCAAAAACATGTGTGTACATATGCCATCATGTAAATCTTTAGCTTGGCACGTTGTGTTTATGCTGTGTTATGCTATGCATGTTGTGTTATGCATTCTAAAAAGGCCTTAATGCATGTTGTGAGCGGTTTACACATGGAAATGTTATGCATCCCATACTACATAACATTGCATACAATGAAAAGAGAAAACATGCTAATGGGCATTCATGTGGTGAGGTTATGCATCTCATACTACATAACCCTCACATATTGCCACATATGGTGGATCCATATACAAACACATATTATGCATCCCATACTATATAATATGCCCCATATACTTCTAATCATGCTTATGAGTGTAGTGTTCATGCTTCAGCCAAGACGTACTGATGACACACCGGTGTGTGTATGATATGGCACTAAACTACTAACAATAACAAGGGAAGGTTGCCCGACCAATTGTCAAGCAACCTCCCTCTGATACCAACTGTCACAGCCCGCATTTTCTCAGCAATAAAATTATATCAGAGTAAGAGAAAATACGTGCCGTGATACCATGCCATGCAGGGGATAACTGCAGATGCTTAGGCAAGTAACCAACCTAAACAAGTTATACATAATTCATAAGTTATTATGAAGAAAGTCATTCAAATTAGATGGCCGTATCCCTCGGCACAGTGGATCAACTAGTCCACGAGTAAAATTAGTTATACGCTGTGGGAAAAAAATACTTTAGTTAAGATGGTTTTACATCCTTCATGAGCATAAACGTCCACGAAGGATAACTCATGGTATCCAAGACTCTAAGTTTAGTATAGTATGAAGATAGTCGTTACGTTAGTTTAGAAAATAGTTCTTTAGTTTTAGAAATATGATATGTATGAAGTAATATCGGTAAGGGTTTTATAAGTTAAAAATATCTAACATGCACCCTAGCATAAAACAATCCCAGAGAGCAAGTAAACAACTTTTAAAAATAGGCAAAAACTAGCAGTTTAAGTCACATACTTAGCATCACAAGGAAAACCACCAGTGGGCGTCAACAACCTGACACAAACCCACTGGTGAGTATGTATGTCTATACATAAAGGAAACAAGAAAAGAACCACCTAACAAAGACGAGGGAAAGAACCCTTAGCAACACACCAGATCACTAGCAAGCTCCAAAAGAAAACTAGCCACCTAATCGGCTACAACCCTGAACATGAGGCATTCAAAGAAAGAACACCTCAGCAATAGAAAAACAAGTAGTAAAGGAGAAGTAGATCATAAAAAATAAAATAAAGGGGGGTGGGGGGTTACCAAACCCTACAAAAGAATGCTGATAAATTCGGCAAAAAGAAGAAAATTTGACAATAAAAGGTAATATACTCATCAAATAGAGTAAACAAAATTGCACCAAGTGCGAGAATGAAGCTAAGCTTATAGAATATCTGCAAGTAAAATTAGCAGGATAACAAAAATCTAAACAGAGCTTTAGAATCAAAAGAAGCATTAACGCTAGAGGAAAAGGGCCTGAGCCGGTGGGAACAATGTCCAACAAGGACCATCTTACCGAAATCTTTTGGATCTCTTAGTTATATATCCACTAAAAACCAAGCTGAGCCCCATTAAATCTAAAACAAACAGCTAAAACACTTAGCTGCACAAACAACTGACGGCGTTGAGTGAGTTCAGCTCACTCAACGCTGTCAACGCTTTCTGGACGACGGCATTGAGTGAGTCAGCTCACTCAACTCTGTCAACGGTTTCTTGCTTAAATCAACAAAGCCAGCAAAAGGGCATTGAGTGAGATCACCACACTCAACGCTTTTGCCTTAACAACTCAACAGAGAAAAGGCGTTGAGTGAGCTTACCACACTCAATGCTATTTGCCTTAACAGCAAAATAAAGAAATGGCGTTGAGTGAGCTTACCACACTCAACGCTATTTCACTTTGCAGAAAAACTGAAGGAGGCATTGAGTAAGCTTACCTCACTCAACTCTTTCTTACTTAGCAATAAACAAACTAAGGCATTGAGTGAGTTCACCACACTCAACGCTTTTGACTTAACATCTAAAATAGACTAAGGCGTTGAGTGTTATCACCACACTCAACGCTGTCAACTCCAAACAGCCAAATGCGTTGAGTGAGATCCCCACACTCAACGTTTTTGACTAAAACTACCAAGCTAAGTAGACGGTGTTGAGTGAGCTCAACTCACTCAACGCCAAAAGACTTAGAAAAGTCTGACTGGCTAGACGACATTGAGTGAGCTCAACTCAATCAACGCCAAAAGACCTAGAAAAAAAACTATCAAGGCAGACGACGTTGAGTGAGCTCACCTCACTCAACACTGTCAATGCTTTTTACTTAGAATACTGGCTAAACAGACGGCGTTGAGTGAGTTCAACTCACTCAACGCTGTCAACACTTGTGACTTAGCTTAAAGTACTAACAGAAAGGCATTGAGTGTATATTATGCACTTAACGCTTTTTAACTGAGACGGCGTTCAGTGAGCTGACCCCACCCAATGCTAATAGACTTAGCTAAACAGCCTAATCGGATGGCGTTGAGTGAGTTCACCTCACTCAACGCTGTCAATGCTAATTACTTAGACTCTAGACCAAAGTAGTTAGGCGTTGAGTGTGTCTACCACGCTCAATGCTTTTACACTTAGCCTAAAAACTGGACTTTTGTACTAAGATACACTCAACGCCAAGGGGCAGAGACCTGGCAGAAAAATTGCTCTACTAAAACCGACCATGCTAGACCACAACAACTAGCCCAAAATCATTATATTTTCTCTTATTTGCATCAACTAGCTGGAATGAAAACCTGCTATTGCTAACTATCCTGATACAGACTTAACCTATCCTATCCAGCCAGAGCCATACCAAAACCAACCCAATCTGACATTTTCTCTCTAAAAAAACTTGGACTAGCTGGAGCTTCTCTACACTAACAACAATATAACCATGGCAAAAACCTATAGTACACCTAGGATCTAAGCAAAAAGAGGGATAAAACTCACAAGAAAACAGAGAATCAGTCTTGGCAAGGATGAAAGAGCATCACTTGCCTCAATCTTCAGGAATTGGCCAGTTACACTCCTCCTCACTCGGATCTGACAGGGAGAGCAGCTACATAAGAAAATCTAGAGCTTTTGAAAGAAAACAAAGTCAAACCGCAAACCCTAACCTCCAAAATAAACAAGAAACTCGAAAAGCTTACCTTAGGGAGGTAGATCTAGGCGAGAGCAGTCCAAATCTTGACTCAAACAAAAATTTTGAGTTCTAAACCTCAAGAAATCGGCGGCCGGAAGCTCCATGTTTTCCGTCGCCCTCTTTCATCCGCAAGAAGCTAGCCGTCCTTTTTAGGGAAGATGAATGGGATAAGACTAAAATAAACTATATATAAACTTTATTCAGCCACTAGCTAGATATAATATAATATATCTTAAGTAATATAAAATTCAGCCACTAGCTATAATAGTCACTTACAATCACTTCTATTATGACAGAAAAAATATAATAACAGCTATTCTAATAATAGCTTATATACTAACTAATATAATAATATATTTCATTAGTTACTTATTTTAAACCACACAGCCATACAACACAAACAATTAACATGATATAATATTTAATCAGTTAATTAAAATAAAACGTCAAAATGACGTGAAGACCAAACAACCTCGGAATTAGACAAAATTCACCCCGTAGCTAAATACCCATGCTTCGAATCTAATGGCGAAGTCGAAATCAACATTCGACAAACAAAACTCAGGCTAACACCTCCCGAAGATAAAACACAAGCATTCTCGAAGAGGCTCCACCGAGTCTCCAAAACAGACTCCGACTTGCTACGGAATCTTGCCAATAGGCTACAAACAAGCCACTAAGAAATCCTAAAGAGCTAAGACCACGTTATAACAACGACACAAGCCAGAAATGCGTCAATGTAATGCCAAATAAATATTAAATAATCTTAAAAAACCGGGGATGTTACAGTAACTCCCTAGGGAGTTGAAGGAGACGAATTGGGAGGGAATTGGGTGCCTATTGGTATTCAAAACCATGAATGTGCATTGATTCCTCTTCCTAAAATTTGGGAAAAATTTAAATCCACCATGCAATGTCATCCTAATTGAATTTGAGAGGTCAAGGGGTGATTTAATCTGATGGTGGGCTGTATTTTGGGCTGCCCATGTGGGCCTTAGCCCATGAAAATTAATCAAATTCCTTAATTTTCTATTTTAGGACCATTTTGACCAAGGTTGACTTTAATGGTTGACTTGGTCAACCAATGGTTGGGTTGACTCAATTGGGTGGTCATGGATCCCATGCACCATCCAATGTTGATTGGGTTAAGATTGGGTCCACATTGGGCCAATTGACCAATTTTGGGTTGACTTGAGCTAAGTTGACCCAACGTTGACTTTGGTCAATTTCATGAAATTGGGTGAGCCCAATGTAAGATTTTTAACCTAAGGTCCTCCCTTAGTGGTTAGGAGGGTATGGGTGAGGTTGATCTACTCTATCGGGGTCCAATTGACCCATATCATGTTAGGATAACCTAATTTGGGTTAGGGTTGACTTTGGTCAAATTATCTGATTTGGTTGACCAATTCATGTGGTTTTGGTCAATTCGGTCACACTTAGGGTTAGGAATGTTGTGGTGTGGGCACTTTGATCAATTAAAGTCTAATTGTGTTACACCAGGGCTGGTTGACCTAGTTAGGTCAAGGGTGGTTTAAGTTGTTTCACTTGGTCACCTAGACTTCTATGGTCAAATTTTTTCCCAAGGTCACATGTCATGACACCTATCATGACTTAATTCTCATTAGGGGCCTAAAAGTATAGAGGATGTTACAAATCTCAATAAATAAAGAAATAATTTGGCCCCCAAAATTCTAATTTAGGTCTACGGGGATCTATGCACAATGAAATAAAGGTAAATGTTTTTGATGGTTTAGAGTGTACCTGAGGCGAATAGTCCCGGATAGTGCCATTACATGAGATCCAAGGGTTCCCATGTGTGCTCCTCCTGCCCATGGTTGGAATACAAGTCTTTTACTAATGAGACCTTTTTCCGCAGCAGAACTCAGACATTCGTATCATCGATCCGAATCGACTACAGATGAACAGATCGGCCAGATGCTACTAGGCCTGGAGTAGTAAAGATGTGATGCTCGGCGGTATGTATATCTCTCTTAAGGGAAGAGATGTGGAAGACATCGTGCATGTTCGTTAACTCCGGTGGCATCTCTAGTCTATAAGCCAAGGGTCCGATCTTCTCCAGGATCGTGTAAGGCCCCATATACCGAGGAATGAACTACTTCTGTCTCCGGACCCGCGAGACACCATGCACTGAATGAATATTCAGGAATACCCGGTCTCCCTCCTGAAACTCAACCTTCCGGTGCTTCGTATTATAGTACTCCGTCTGCCTGCTCTGGGCCTCCAACATCCTCTTCTGAATCGTCCAAACTAGAGCGTCTGTATCCTCAATATACTCCGACCCCAACACCTTTGTGTCCTCATCCTGGATCAATGATAATGGAGTCCTGCATCTCCTCCAATATAATGCCTCATAAAGAGCCATGCTTATAATCATCTGGTGACTGTTGTTATAAGAAAACCCAATCAGCGACAACAGTCTCTCCCAGGTCTCTCCAATATACAATATATAAAGGCGCAACAAATCCTCCATCATCCGAATAGTGTGCTCTATTTGGACGTGAGTCTGCGGATGAAAGGCAGTGCTGGATGTCAATTGTGATCCCAAATATGCCTGCACTGACTTCCATTCCTTGGAAGGGAGTCAACCATCGTGATCTGACACTATTATTCTGGGCACACCATGGTACCTGACATGCTACTCTAAGAACAATCACACCAGGATGCTGACTGGAGCATCCTTTCAGACTGGGATAAATCTAGCCACCTTTGTCAGTCTGTCTACTATAACCCAAACAGAGTCGTGCCCGGAGTGGGAGCGAGGCAACCCATACACAAAGTCCATCGAGATATCCTCAAACTTCCACTCCAACACTGGCAATGGATGCATCAAACCACCTGGGCTCTTGCACTCGGCCTTCACCTGCTGGTAGGCCTCACAGTGCGTCACAAAATGTATGACATCGAACTTCATTCTGGGACAATATAAGCTCCTCCACAGGTCTGCTGTTATTTTGGTGATCTTGGGATGCACTGAATATCTGTTGTTGTGTGCCTCTCGTAGAATATCCTCCCAGATCCCTCTATTGCGGGTATGTCTACTTGACCCCAAAAATGAATGAGGTCACCGCACATCGAGTAATCTCTAGAAGAGCCTCCCTCTAGAGCCCTGAATACCGGATCCAACACTACGTCTGCCTCTGTTCGACTCTGATGCGGTCTCTGATATCGCAAACTATGCTCGATGATGATAGATACTCCACATATACCTCAGAGTCAGTCCTAGAACCTAGAGTAATCTACATATCTTCCATCATCTGGACCAACTTCATAGCCATCAACCGGGGTTCTGGATCATAAGTTCCTACACTCCTGCTAAGTGCATCCGAAATCGTGTTCTCTTTCCCAAGGTGGTAATGCATTGTATAGTTATAATCACTTAGGAACTCGATCCACCACCTCTGTCTGAGGTTCAAGTCCTTCTAGGTGTCCATGTACTTCAAGTTCTTGAGATCCGAATAGTTCTCGCATTGCACTCTATATAGGTAGTTTCTCCATATCTTCAAGGCAAATATCTCTACATCGAGCTTCAGATCATGCATTGGGTAATACTGCTCGTGCTTCTTCGGCATCTGAGATGCATGTATAGTAACATGGTCACGCTACATCAGCACCACACCCATAACTTGATATGAAGCATCTATATAAATCTAGAATCCTTCCTTTTTAGATGGGAGGGAAAGGATTGGAGCGGAGGTGAGGCGATCCTTTAGCTTCTGGAATGCTACCTCACACTTCGACGTCCAAATGAACGACACATCCTTCTTCATCAGAGTAGTGAGGGGAAGGGAAATCCTAGAGAATCCTTCCACAAACTTACGGTAGTAACCAACAAGCCCTAGGAAACTACGAACATCTGACGCTATCTTCAGCTGCGGCCAATCACGTATTTCCTGAATCTCGGCCGGATCCACTACTAGCCCTGCTCCATTGATAGTGTGCCCGAGGAATGCCACCTCCTTAAGCAAGAACTGTCACTTCGTGAACTTTGAAAATAATTGATGCTCCCTTAGATTCTCCAAAGCTAAGTCCAGGTGGAGGGTATGATCTGTTGGGTTTTACTATACGACACAATAGTTTTATGCAGCGAAATAAGTTAATAAGGAAAATCCAAAAGTAAGTTGTGGATCTTGCGATGACCATTAATCAAGAAGTAATGTTGCAATAAAAAAATTTATACCTTTGTGGAATTGAGTCGATACTCAACCTAGATGCTTTGATTGATTCCAAAGAACGGCAATGGCCGGAGTTCCGAGCGTAGAATAATGTCCACGCCTCTATGGGTATCCACACGAGCACGGAGGACCCTAGACTCTTATTGCACAAGATCTAGGACGAAAAGAGGCTTGCCCTCAACGTCTCCACAGAGTACTAGATCGATCAAGGAGAGGTGACAATGACAAAGTCAATGCTTACGAAATGCTTTCCGGCAACGACAAGGGACGGTGGACAGTCAGCGGAGACATATGGTTGTCAGCGAAAGTGACGGCAATGGTCGCAGATGCGGAACAATTCCGTCGCGAGGAGATCGTCGCTCGACTAGGTTAAGAAAAAACCCATAAGTCATTCGGTTTACTATTCACAATGATTATATTTTGTAGACCGAACCAGCCGAGGTCTATAGACCAGCCGAACCAAACATAAAGGAAATAAACCGATCGAAATAGAATTCAGTGAGTATCAACATGATATTCGACGAATAGGCGAGTGGTCACGACAATACACGATGAATCGTGAAGTGGTCACGATGACACTCAACGAATTGACGAGATATCACGATGATACTCGACAAATTGGCTAGAGGTCATTACGACACTCGACAAATCGGCTAGAGATCATAACGATACTCGTCGAATCCAGACAATTCTTCGAAACCCCTTACCCATACTTGACGAATTTCCCTTAACATTTTTCCGACTACATACCGGTCGACCCATATTCACAATACAGGTCCCGGAATGAAATTCCACCACGTCCAGATCATCATAGGCTTAGTCCTTCACTCATATCACATATAAGCAAGGCCAACACAAACCTTTCCAACTTATTCAAAGCTCTTATGTGAGACCCCAGAGGCTCATAATGCGTTGGCAGTGAGGCTTCATACTTGATCACTTCTTGATCACCATGGTGGCACCAACAGTCTCCCACTTGATCTTGAAATATCAAACAAAAGCTTCACAAACAATGAGCGATATCTAGAAATGCATCATTGCTCCCCAAGCAATAAGAGTTCAAAACTCGAAAGCCATTATGACCAATGTATCATTGTTGTCATGTCCCTTCGTCCCTTACATTCGGATAGAACTAGAGGTAGATATCATGTCACCCTTATAATTGTTCAATCCTCGTTTTTCTTGATCTAGAATGGACTTCTAGAAATTTGTGAGTCCAATATCATATATTGACTCAACCAAGCATGGCCATGCATTTCATAATCACATTCTATCAAGGGGCCCCATAGATGAAACTCCTGTAGGATAAATCCGATTTTTGCTCACACTCAAATACCAAAATGATTCGTAACATACCCAATAACCATCTTAATCATCCAACTTTCTCAAGAATGGACTTTTGATAGCATCAAAGCACGCTCTTCTTCACTCATTGAGTGCTATGACTTCAGGTCAAAGAACCACAAACACCATTGCCACTTGAGCAATACTTGTGATACATTTATATAACAATCCACAAAGTATTCTCACGGTGGGTCTTTCCTGTACAACTTGTTCATAACAAGTACCCATGTGATGACTTGTTATCACAATATCATGACCTGTGATGTTGGGTCATCAGTTAACTTACATGCTAGTCTTAAAGGTATCATCATCGCCCTTAACTTCTAAGATGATACAATGACTAGGGACCTTTAAGAATGAAGCATCTTGGATCAGAGGTTCTCACTTCAAGTCACTCCTTGACCTATGGAATCAAACACTCAAAGGGCATTTATACAGTTAACTATTCTATCACAATATAAATAATTACACAATAAAAGAACTTACCAAAATATATAAATGAAATGTATATAGTACTTTTATTCATAAAATGAAATATTACAACCAACAAACATACAATCCACATACTCAAACTAGAGTTGATCATTTAGGTATCGTATACCCATTGATCTAACATGACCATCATGATTTCTTTGTGCGAGAGGCATTGTCAGTGGATCCATAATATTTTCCTTATTCAATACTCTGTATATGCTGACATCTCTTTGATCGACTATCTATCGAATTATATGGAACTGCCAATGTATGTTCTTAGAGCGCTGATGAGATCTTGGTTCCGAAGCAAGTGCAACTGCACCATTGCTGTCACAGTAGAGAACTATGGGACAAACGATGCAAGGAACTACATCTAACTCGCCGATGAATTTCCTAATCCATACAGCCTCCTTTGCTACATTTGCAGCGACGATATACTCGGCCTCAGTTATAGAATCATCAACTGTCTCCTGCTTGTAACACTTCCATCTAATAGCACCTCCATTCAGGCAAAACACAAACCTTGACTAAGACTTTGAATCGTCCCTATTAGTTTGGAAGATAGAATCCGTATAACCCTTTACAACAAGCTATTCCTCCACGCCGAATACCAAGAATGTATCCTTAGTCCTTCTCAAGTACTTCAGGATGTTCTTGACAGCTATCAAGTGACTTTTACTGGGATCAGACTGATACCTGCTTGTCATGCTCAAAGCATAAGATACATCAGGTCTAATACATATCATTGTATACATGATTGACCCAATTGCCGAAGCATATGGAATCAATTTCATGCGATCCTTATCTTCAAAAAACTTAGGACACTGGTCCTTAGAGAGACTGATACCATGAGACATGGGTAAGAATCCTTTCTTGGACTCAAGCATGTTGAACCGTTCCAACACCTTGTAAATATATGTACTTTGGGTTAAACCCAACAACGTCTTTGATCTATCTCTATAGATTATAATACCAAGTATATAAGTCGCTTAACCCAAGTATTTCATTAAAAAGCAGTTCCCTAGGTTTTCCTTAACAACTTATAGGGTCGGTTTATCATTCCCGATCAGCAGTACGTCATCTACAAACAATATCAGGAATACAACTATGCTTCCACTAATCTGTTTGTAAACACACGGTTCATCCTTGTTCTTGATAAATCCAAACTCTTTGATCTTTTTATCAAAATGAAGATTCCAACTTCGAGAAGCCTGTTTTAATACATAAATGGATCTCTGTAGCTTGCATATTTTAGTGGTTTCACCTGGAGATACCAAACCCTCGGGTTGTGTCATATACACTTCCTCAAGGAGGTTTTCGTTTAGGAAAGCCTTTTTGACATCCATCTACCAGATCTCGTAGTCATAATACGCAGCAATAACAAGCAGAAGTATGATGGATTTAACTATAACAACAGGGGAAAAAGTTTCATCATAGTCAATATCATGAATTTGCTTGAAACCCTTAGCCACCAGCCGCCCTTTGAATGTATATACATTCCCATCCATGTCGGTCTTCTTCTTGAAGAATCATTTGCACCCTATTGGTCTTACCCCTTCAGGTGGTTCCACCAAGGTCCAAACTTGGTTTTCATACATAGAGTCCATCTCAGATTTCATGACCTCAAGCCACTTATCAGAGTTCGGTCCACTCTTAGCCTATTGTTAGGTTGCTGGCTCATCATCATGATCCATAAGAAACACATTACCTATTTGAGACAAAATAAATCCATATCTCTCAGGATCAAACCTTGGTTTACCAGATCTATGTGGAACTTGTGTTTCTTGAGCAGGCTCTCTAGCTACAACAACTTGTAGTCCTTACTCAGGTTCCAATTCCAGTTTATTCACTATTTTTGGTTCTTGAACTTCTTCAAGTTCTACCTTAGCAGTATTTCTACTTAAGAACTCTTTCTCAGGAAAGTCACCAGTCCTCATGACAAACACTTTGCCCTCAGACGGTAGGTAGAAATAGTACCCTTTAGTTTCCTTAGGATACCCGACAAGATAACACTTATTTGATTTAGGTTCCAGCTTGTCAGGCATTTGACATCGCACGTATGCATCACAATCCCAAACCTTAATGAACTACATACCAGGACGCTTCCCAGTCCATATCTCATATAGTGTCTTAGAATCGCTTTCGTTGGAGCACGATTTAGTGTTAAAGCAGCAGTTTCTAGAGAAAAACCCCAAAAGGAAATATATAGATCTGTATGGATCATCATCGATCGCACAATGTCTAACAAAGTACTATTCCTCCGCTCAGACACACCATTATGGTGTGTTGTTCTAGGTGGAGTGAGCTGTGATACAATATCACACTCTTTTAGATGATCACGAAATTCATGACTTAGGTATTCGCCACCTCGATCAGATCGGAGAACTTTATCCTTCTTACCCAATTGGTTCTCCACTTTATTCTTAAACTCTTTGAACTTTTCAAAGGTTTCAGATTTGCACTTCATAAGATATACATATCCGTATCTACTGAAATCATCAGTAAATGTAACAAAGTAGAAGTACCAACCTTTAGCCATAGAAATCATGGGTCTACATACATCACTATGTACTATACCCTAGATCATCAGCCCTCTCATTGAAGCCAGTGAAAGGGACCTTAGTCATCTTGCCTAATAAACAAGATTCACATCTCTCAAATGATTCATAATCAAATGAGTCCAGTAGCCCATCTTTATGGAGCTTGGATATACGTTTCTTATTTATATGGCCCAATTGACAATGTCAAAGGTATGTAGGGTTAGAGTCATTCGTTCTTAGTCTTTTAGTATTTTTTATATTATAGATCTAATGGTGTAAGTTCAAAATATATAAACCATTAAACATTTGAGCTATAACATAACAAACATCATTGTTAAATATAGAACAACAATTAGTCTTAATAATAAAAGAAAATCCAATCATGTCCAAACATGAAATAAAAATAATGTTTCTAGTTATTGTAGGAACATAATAACAGTTATCAAGTTCAAAAACAAGCCCACTGGGCAAAGAAAGACGGTAAACCCCCACGGTAATAGCAGCAACTCTTGATCCATTGCAAACACGCAGGTCCACCTCTCCTTTACTTAACATTCTTCTCCTTCCTAGTTCCTGCACATTTATACAAATTTGAGAACCGCATCCGGTATCTAATACCTAGGATGAAAGAGCAGAAAGGTTTATCTCTATAATATAAATACTTGAAGCAGAATTCATACCACCCCTTATCCTTTACAGGCCCTTAATGTATGAAGGACAATTTCTCCTCCAATGACCAGTCTTACCACATTGGTGGCACTTTCCCTCTTTCCCTAAACCTTTCCTTTTCAGTGTAGAAGACTTGGGCTCCAGAGCAGACTTAGGTCCTACCTTCGCCTTCTTGAAACCTTTGGCCTTGCTCTTACCTTTATGCACCATCAGTATGGGTCTAGCAAACTTAGCCTTCTTCATGTTTATCTCGGCAGTTTTAAACATACCTAGGAGCTCAGGTAGTGTCTTGTCTATTTAATTCATATTATAATTCAAGACGAACTGCTCATAACTGTTCGACAACGATTGTCGGATCAGTTTTGTGGCTAACTCGTAGCCCAGAGGTGTTGGGTACTGTATCCACAATTACCTGGATTTGAGGAAGCCACCTGTCAAGCTAAGATGAATCCACAATGTATTTGATGAATTATTCTCTAGTTGTACTTGCAGATATTCCATGCTAAGTACACACCAATGTCAGGGTGCAGTGGGTCAATATACGCGGATCTGTGCAACGTAATCCCTCGTTGAGCAGATCAGTGTGTTGGCCTACGTGTACTCTCTCTATTGGGGTGTACTTAATTTCAAGTACAGGGCTATGATAAAGCAAGAGCAGACAAGGGGCAAGGATGGGCCAAAGACCAGCTCAAGGAAAGAAAGAGGAGAAATAGCCTAAGTACAAATCGACGAGAATCACTATGTGATTCTCGCCGATTCGGCGAGAATCACTAATGATTCTCGCCGAGTCGTCGAGAATCACTAGCTGATTCTCGCCGATTGAAGCCGGCAGCTTCGTCACAGACAGGGAAATTTTCTAAGGCAGAATCGTCGAGAATTACTTATGATTCTCGCCGATTCGTCGAGAATGACCTTGCATTCTCGACGATTCGGTGAGAATCAAAAGTGACTCCCGCCGATTCTCCCCGGCTTCTGTATCAGTTCAGCCAGATTTCGGCTAAGTAGAAGTCGGCGAGAAACGTAAGTGATTCTCACCGATTCGGCGAGAATCACCTACGATTCTCGCCGAATTTGACTTAGGCAATTTTATGTGTTCTCTGGACCGGTTCAAACTATCTAAACTGTTTCGAACCGGGCTCAAGCTTTCTTATTGGTGGGACCCACAACGGTCATATACTTGACCTAATGTATATATACTTCGTATGTATGAACAGTAAAAGGGTGACATACACGGGATTTCAAAAGGACGGCCACCGTCTTGACCTAGCGTATCGCAGAGTGTCGTCCGCCGCCGTCGCCGCTCGTGAAGGTGGTCGCCGCCGCTGATCGTGGATTCTTCCTGATATCCCGGCGACAGAAGCTTAGGCTAGCATAGCGTCTCACGCGTCTAACGAGAGATCCCTTGTCTCTTGATTCGTTGATCGGGAAAATCTTTCCCCTTCCGAATCGATCGAGACGATCGATCCTTGTGTGACCGTTGGAAGATCTTGCTTCCTTTGCTACGAAGTTTGAATCAAGTTGGCACTGCTGCTGCTCTCCGTCGCCGCTGCTGATTCCGAGAACCTTGCCGTCGCCTCAAGCCGCCGCCGGTTTCGGGAAAGATTCACTCCAAGTGAGATCTAGGGCTGTGCACTCTTCGTTGACTTCAAGAGCACGTCGTCAAACGAAGAGGGTCACCTTTTCTCCAAACGTTGTTTGTATTTCTTACAAGCTAGTTTTTAATTTCCTTGTAACGGACCGATTGGTCCCTAGTTGTAAGGGTTGGGTGCAACCCAGATTGTGGGAGTGTTGACTCCTACGTGTGGAAGGGTTCCTTCCGTTAGTGCAAGGATTGGATTTCAATCCTGTTGGTGAAGTGACCGAGTCGTCCCGTGTTGGGAGATAGGTCGAAGGGGGAAAGTGGACGTACCCAAATCGGGGAACCACTATAAATTGTCTGTGTATTTTCTGTGCTTGGTTGTTTTGTTTTCTTGTGCAGGTAAAATCATAATTCTGCAAATATGCTGCAGAGACACCTATTCCCCCCCCATAGGTGAAGATAGTTAACACTAGGTGAACTTTCAAGAGGGAACCTTAGTCTTTCAAGGTTCTCGATATACCCAATAATCTTTAGTATGTGAGTCCTTACTAGGTCTCGAGCTCCCATCTTGCACTGGAACAATGCCTTATTGACATCGAATCTCTCTTGACAAGCTTACCTTTGAAACATTTTCTTGAAGTGCTCGTCAATTTCCTTGCAACCCATGTTCTCATGTTGCTTCTGAAGTTCAGAGTTCATGGTCGCAAGCATGAGACATTCGATGTCTAAGGAGTCATCGAGATACTTCTTGTAAGCATCTTTATCAGGACGGGACACATTCCCGACAGGCTCATAAGAGGATACTTCTTCCAAAACATAGAGCTTGCCCTCTTGCCTGAGAACAATTCTCAGGTTCTTGTACCAGTCCAAATTATTTGTTCCACTAAACTTTTCCTTCTCAAGGATCGCTGAAAGAGAGGGATAGATCTAACTTAACTCTAGAGGGGGGATGAATAGAGTATTTTAAAATTATTAACTTATTTTTATAGCTGGTTAAAATTTAGTGATATAAGTTAGTATAAAGAGAAAATCACACCAAACAAACAAAAATATAAAGGCAAACAAGACGACACAAGGAATTTATAGTGGTTCCCCAATAAACCTGGGTAAATCCACTCTTCTACCACCATGGTAGGAATCCACTACAGGTTTTTGATCAGATGCCTTTCCAGCATAGGTTTTTGCTCAGGTGCCCTGTCACTACAAGATCTATTTTTCTAAGGGAGATCTAGCAACCCTTTGAGCTTTTGATCATGTGTCAAAAAACCAATCCCAATTCTTTTGATTAGGTGACTTGTGAACCAAAGAGGTTAACTATTGAAGGGAGTTAAAACCCTGTACACAGTGAAAGAAGAAATGAAAATGATTTTGTATTCTCTGTCTCAAATCATTGAGAAGACTAGTGGATTATTGATGATGTCAAAGCTCCCCCTGAGTTATGTAGATGATCAGGAGATGGAAGCTTTGCTTCAGGGTCTAGGCCTTCTTTGTAAGCTTCTCCTTCCAGTAAAATTCTCTGAGAGATGTGAGCTTTTAGTCTCAAATTGAAGATGAGTTGCTGGAAGAAAGCTTGAAGAACAGAAATCTAATTCTCTGAAAAGTATTTCTGTACCTTTCTGTAAGTCTGAGAAAACCTTGTGTATCTATCTGTAACCTTTAAGGCAGAAAAACTTCTGAAAATATTATGTGATCAGGAATGCTAGAGAAATTCAAATATTTGAATTCATTCTGAATAGCTGGAGCATTGCCTAAAATGGTAACTGCCTTGGAAAAGGATTAACATTTAACTCTGAGATTAAGTCCATATTTAATGCTGCCTCTAAACGGATATGTTCATAAGAAAATTGAGCATTAAAATATCAGACTTATAACTGCCTGCAATTAAGACTTGATAAAAATTCTACCTTCAGAATATAAAATATCCTGAAATTAAGCCTGGAAATAAGCTGCTTCCTACTTGAAATAACTGCCTAAAACACTGCCAGGAAATCATTGAACTGAGCAAGAAATTCGTCGACCTGAGCTTGGAGATCGTCGAGTTGAAACTGCTTATTCGTCGACCTGAGCTTAGAGGTCGTCAAGCTTAGCTTGGCTATCGTCAAGCTGAGATGCAGATTTTGTCGACCTGAGCTCAACTTTCATCAAGCTCAACTCAGAGTTGGAACTCTGAGTTCGTCGGGCTGAGCTTGACTTTCATCAAGCTGAGTTTGACTTTCATCAAACTGAATTGCAGAACTCTGAAATATCTTAAGGCAACTAAACCTGGAAAAACTTATGACCCAGACTATACATATTGGGTTAGTCTAAGCATCCTAATAGTAGTCCTTGCCCAAATCCAAACCGGGGTTCAAATAATCTCCCCCTATTTGGGTGAGGATACTATTTACACAAAATATAAAGAAAGAAATATATCTAGTAGAAATAAACCATTCAGCAGATATAATATAGTGCTATGAGAGTTCAAAAATAGTAATAATAAAGAAGACATAAAATAGAAATTAGTTGTCTTTCTTGGGAATTCTGAAAGAGAATCACAAGATGATTTTGTGAAAATCATCTTTCTGGTTGGATCTTGAGCTTCTAGCTGAGTCATTTTGAAATCTTGATCACCAAGAATCTTTTGAGATACGGCTCTTGGCACAATTGCCTCTTGATGTAGCTGCATGTATTCATTAGTATTGAATAAATTCTTTACTTGATACTTGTCTAGTTCTTTCTGTCTGAAAGAAGTCATTATTGTGAACTGTGAGGTTTCTTTTCCTTCAGCTTTAGCTTTATTAATCTGAGGTAGACTAATAAGCTCATTAAATCTGTCCAACCTATAAATTGGATCTAGCTCTGGCTCATATGTAGGAGAAGGAGGCCTCTCTAGACTTGATTGTTATTGCTGTTGGCTTCTTTGGCTTGATCTCTATTGATGGCTGCCTTGAGAATAAGACCTAGAAGGTTTGTCCTGCCCACCCTGAGAAGTTCTGGACTGATGCTGAGAAGCAGACCGATGATACTAAGAAATGTTTCCAACAACTCCTACTGCTGGAGGAGGAGGAGGACCTCTCCTAAATTATGGGGGTGGAGAGTATCTCCTACTCTTCTTTCTAGCTTTCAGCTCATTCTTAGAATACCTCATCCAGTAAGGGGAGTATTGAGTAAGAGTAATATTGTGAAAAATATAGTAAGGGGTATCTTCTATAGGAGAAGGTTTAGGAGCAGCCCTGGAGGGAACCTTCTTCTTAAACTTTCTCTTCTTTGATCCAAAATTTCCTGAATAATCTAATTCATCATCATAAGATTCATCTGCATGGATTGTCATAAAGATCATCTAATTGTTTCATTAACTTTGAATTATCTTTGACTGGTGCTACTGGCTGTACTGATATAACATCTGTAACTGTTGCTTGTATATGTATTCTCTTGTTCCAAATCTTTAAGAATGATGTCATGATAAGATTTGGCAAAGGAGTTTCATCCATCACATATGTGGGAGGTGAAAAACCTTGCTTTAAAATATCTATTGTATTCTCAACTGTTATATTCATAGAAACTGAGGAGATATTAGTATAAGAATTACTGAAACAGGATCTAATCTGTTCTATAACTGTAGAATCTATAGGTGCAGAACAACAAACTATAACTTTATCATAAGTTGGAAAAGCAGGGAGAAAACATGGAATAGAACTATATTGTGAATTAGAAATTGAAAATAGAGAAAATAGGTTAACTGTGGGATTAATAACAACATCCCCAATAGTGATAATTTCAGGAACTGAAAAATCAGCTGCTGCTTCATCTGTACAGACTACATCATTTATCTATCTGAATCTACTATTGCTGCTAAAACTATTGCTGCTTTTGCTTCTAAAATTGCTGCTACTTGAGATACTACTACTACTGCTGGAGCTTATTCATAGGACATCTCCCCCTATCTGGATTCAGAGAGACCTGAACCAAGACCCCCAAAAGAAGGGACATAGGAGGAGGAAGCTAGCTGAGTAGAAAGAATGGAAGTAGAAGCAGCAAGAGGGGCAATAGCCTCATCTATGAGCTTCTTAAGAGTGGGTGAAATGAATTTAAGAAGGTCATCGGCTATGGCATAGAAATCCAAATACATTGGATCAGAAGTAGAGGGAGTAAAGGTGGATCTGTTACCCCATGTGGAACAGATTGAGAAGGCTTGAGGAATGTCTAAATATGGGATGTTTGGAAGTATTGGAGGAATATTTGATGGAGGGATGACATCAGGTAAGATATCCTGTATAGGTGAAATGTGTGGAGTGTGTTGTGGAGATGGAGATGAAAGTAGATCAAAATTTGGAGATGATATAAATGGATCTGTATAAAAAGAAGTGGATGGAATGTCATCAAGATGTGATGGTAGAGGTGATTGAGGGGGTGGAGATGGTATATCCTCAGAAATGTGGATTGGTGAGAGTGGAGGAGATGGTGGTCGAGATGGAGAGGCAGGAGGGATGGAAGTAGAAGGTGTGTCTGTAATAACAGTGGATTGTTCTTGAAGAGGAGAAGATAGTAGTCTGAGTGAAGGAGGTGGAGGTGGAGCAGAAACTTCTTCTGGGTTTGTAGGAGTGACTGTATCAGTCCTTGTGTCCTCAGAAGCTCTGGAGGAGGAGGCCCTAGAGGGCTTGGTGATAACCCTCTCCCATCGTACAAAGAGGGCTGATGTGAGCCTCTTGGAAGCCTTAATGAATATGGTCTAGGGGACCAATAGTTCTGGAACCTTTGCCTGCAGAAAGATCCCTAGGATCCTACCATAACCTCCAGATTTACTGGAAAGTTTCTTCTTAATAGAATCAAAGAAAATCTTTCCCCGGTCCACAGACTTCTTATTTACCAGAGCACACATCAAGTGAAATTGATGCCTGGTTATATGGTCATGGGCAGAGTGTTTTCCCAACAACACTTTACCTACAACATCTGCTAAGAACTTGTACTCAATTGAATTTTTTTTCTTAAGCAGGTGATTTGGGTTTCACTAGGAGTGACCCATCCTATCTAGCATTTCATTAATTCATCCCTAGACAATTCTAATTCATCTTCACCATTAACAAATCCAAGAACTTCAAATAAAACTTCTGGTGATAAAAGAACCTTGTTACCAGAGATTGATCCAATGAGAACTGGAGTATCCTGAAGCTTTGCTATGTGTATCCATTCTTTTATTTCTGTCACTGAAAGTTTGATCCTTGTTGTCATGAAATACTGCAAATTCGGACCCTCAAACAATTTTAGAATGTTCTGGAATACTTGATCCGAGTGAGAGAATGATTCCATATCAATATCAAAGCCAACGTCAAACTTCATCGAAGAGATTATAGCTTGAGAAATCACCATTAACCTACACAAACAAAAGATCAAGTGTAAGAGAAATGTAAATGTGCGGGATAGAGTTCGATTAAAACCTAGTTATAAGTTTTCAGAAGTTGAAAAGGCGAACTATGTACGACGAAAAACAAGAAAACAACGAACCCTGTTCGAAAAAAAATTCTTAAAAGAAATGTGTTTTGTCGATCTCAAGTAGACGAAAGTTTTGCGAAACAAATAAATTTCGTCGATCTCCGTTCGATGAAAATTATTAGAAACTAAATTCATCGGGTTCTGTTTGACGAAAGTTTCATAAAGATATTTTATCGATCTCCGTTCGACGATAATCTCAAGAGGAGTTCACAGATCGTCAATCTCTGTTCAACGAAAGGTGACCAATTCATCGTTCTCAGACCAAAAATTAAATTTATAAGTCTCCATTTATCATGCCCAGCTGATTTATAAAGAAAAAGATGTTTCTTTTCATCTAAGGGTTTAGTGAAAATATCTGCCCTTTGTAAATCAATGGAAATAAAGACAATATTAATTTTATTTTTGTCTACATTATCTCTAAGAAAATGATGTCTAATCTCTATATGCTTAGTTATACTATGCAGTACTGGATTTTGTGCAATTGAAATAGCACTAGTGTTATCACAAAAGATAGTTGAAATATTTAGGTTGAAACCATAATCTAGAAGCTGATTTTGAATCCACAAAATCTGTGAGCAGCAACTACCATCATTCATATATTCAGCTTTAGCAGTTGATGTTGACACAGATGTTTGCTTTTTGCAAAAGCAGGATATAAGCCTATCACCAAGAAACTGATAAGTTCCTGATATGCTTTTTCTGTCAACTCTGCATCGAGCATAGTCAGCATCTGAGAATCCAGTTAAGTCAAATTCTGACTTTGTTGGATACCAAAGTCCTAGATTCTGACAACCCTTTATATATCTCAAAATTATTTTTACTAAAATTAGGTGAGATTCTTTAGGATTTATTTGAAACTAGCACAAATACAAGTAACAAACATGATATCAGGCCTACTTGCTGTTAATTATAATAGAGACCCAATGATGGCTCTATATATTTTCTGATCAACAGGCTTGCCCTGTTAATCATTACCAACAACTACATTGGAGGGCATGAGTGTTTTCATTGCTGAGGCATCAGACATCTCAAATTTTTTTATAAGCTCCTTAGAATATTTATAATGGGATATGAAAATACCACCAGGGGATTGCTTTACTTGGAGACTAAGTAGGATAGTTAACCCATGCTACTCATTTCAAACTTTGAGTGCATCAGGTCAGAAAACCTTTTGCAAAATTTGGAATTAGTAGATCCAAATATTATGTCATCTATATATATTTGTACTGGCAAAATTTTAGATTTATGATGTCTAATAAATGAATTCCTATCTACCAAGGCTCTAGAAAATTTATTTTCTAACAATAAACTAGCAAGAGTCTTATACCAAGCTCTTAGAGCTTATTTGTGACCATAAAGAGCTTTATTAAGTTTTAAAACATAAGCAGAGTGAGTTGGAGAAATAAAACCTGGAGTTTGTTCAACATAAACTTTCTCTTTGAGTTCTATATTTAGAAATGCACTATTGACATCCATTTGATAAACTTTAAATTTCTTGAATGATGCATATGCAAGAAATATTTTGATAGCCTCTAGCCTTGCAACATGGGCAAAGGTCTGGTCATAATCAATGCCTTCCTCTTGTGAATAGACTTGGGCTACCAATTTGGCTTTATTTCTTACAATTAATCCTTGAGCATCCAACTTGTTCCTAAAGACACACTTGGTTCCAATGACTGGGTAGTCTTTGGGTCTTAGAACTAAATCCCAAACTCTATATCTTTCAAAATGATGAGTTCCTCTTGCATAGCAATGATCTAGTGGGGATCTTGTTTTGTATCTTTTATGGATTGAGGTTCAATCTGAGAAAGAAAGCAAGCATGCATCTGATCATGATTTAATTGATGCCTTATTTGCACACCAGCTGACATGTCTCCAATCACTTGAGATATGGGATGATCTCTAAGTGTGACAAGATCAGTGGGTAAAGTTGATTCTTCAACCACTTGTGGTGCTAACTACTCTTGTGGAATTTCATTTGCCATAATATCTTCAGCATGAATTTCCTGAATTTTTTCATCACTGTCATCACCAATAATCTGTTGAGAAGGATGTGATATATCCTCTTGTGTTAGGATTAAATCATCCATTTTCTCATACAGATTTGGTACCTGTAAATTTTCTATGGTAGAGATGTCTCTCTCCTTGTAAAACATGTGAGTTTCATTAAAAAAAACATGCATAGATTCTTCCATTTTAAGAGATGATTTATTATAAACTCTATAAGCCTTGCTAACTTGAGAGTATCCAAGGAAGATTCCCTCTGCAGCTTTGGCTTCAAAATTTCTAAGGTATTTCTTATCATTATTTTGAATATAACACATGCAACCAAAAACTTTAAAATAATTAACTTTATGTTTCTTTGATTTAAGTAATTCATTGGGGGTCTTACCCTTTAGCTTATGAATTAGACTTCTATACATAACATAATTTGCTGTGCTTACTGGCTCTGCCCAAAAGGATTAGGGGCAAGTGAGCATCTACAAGTAATGTCCCTATAGATTCAATCAGGGTTCTATTTTTCCTTTCAGCTACCCCATTTTGTTGAGGAGTTCTAGGAGCAGAAAAGCAATGCCTGATACCTTCCTTCTCACAGAATTCTTGCATGAGAAGAGATTCAAACTCAGTGTCATGATCACTTCTGATCAATGCAATCTGAGTAGAGTACTCAATCAGAATGCTCTTAAGAAAGTCTGTAAGAACTTTAAAGTTATCTGACTTATTTTTCGGAAAGAAAACCCAAGTGAATCTAAATAAATAAACAATAATCACTAAGGTATATGACTTCCCTCCCAAGCTCTGTACTGCAATAGCTCCAAAAAGGTCCATATGTAGCAAGTACAAGATTCTGGGTGAATCACTTTTATTAATGGATTTGAAACTATTTTTAGTTTGCTTGCCTAATTAACAAGCCCTACAAAGTCCTTCCTTCTTGTAGGACCCAAAAGGTAGTCCTCTGAACAAGGTTATCCTTAGATAATTTAGCTATATTTCTAAGGTTTACATGACCTAATCACTTATGCCAAAGATCACTAATTTGACTAATTTGATTAAATAAACAGATTTCAGGTTTTACAGAATTAAATTTAACTAGATAAATATTGCCTTGTCAAATACCAGTTAAAATAATTTTATTTAAACTAGAGGTAATAGAACATAAAGATTTATTAAATGTTACCTGATAACCTTCATCACATAATTGGATGATGGAGATGAGATTATGCTTCAGACCATTTACATAAGCTACCTTCTTGAAGATAACTGCTCCAACTTTGACATTTCCATATCATTCTGTCCGTCCACAGTTGGAGTCTCCAAAAATAACCTTAGGTCCAAGCTTTGCCTTGAAATTACTTAGGTTGTCCTTTGATCCAATCATATGTTTTGAGCAATCACTATCCAAGTACTACTGTTCCTCTGTGGTAGGATACCTCTTTACCTGTATAAAAACAGATTAGTTCTTCTTCACCCAGGTTAAATTGAGTCCTTGTTTATTTTCATAATGATAACTGGAAATAAAGGAATACTCTGGTTGATCCTTATAACCTAGTGAATGAAATCTCCTAGGGGGAATAATCCACTGAGTAAAAAGATTAAAAAATGTTTTATTTTGATTTTTGTATTAACAAGAGTTAAATTTCTTTTTTATGAAAAACTGAGTTCGACGAATTTAGTTGAGTTCATCGATCTGAGTTCGACGAAAAGTATTGATTTCGTCGATCTCGGTTCACAGAATGATAATATTCATTTCCTGCATTCCACGATCGCCGATCTCTGTTCGACAAAATATATTGATTTCGTTGAGCACCCGCTGTTGAGTAATCATACCCAAATTCTGGGTTCAGAGATCGTCGATCGTCGTTCGACACATAATACTGATTTCATTGATCTCGGTTCGACGAATTTTATTGAACATTATTTTTATGAGATTTTTTATTTTTCTTTGATTTTGTCTTTGGTAAAATTTTAGTATCTTTATATGTAAATTGTAATACTTCTTTCTCTTTTCCTTTAGCAGATATGAATTCAATTGGTTTAGATAAGATATTTTTCTAAAAAATATAAGGCGGACTAGATGAAGCTCTCAAGCCCAGTTTGCCATTTAAACTAGCATTCACTATGCTTGTGATATCCATCAATTTGATACTTCTCCCATTAAGGGATTCTTCAAATTCCTTAGCCTCAGATAATTTAGTTTTCAAAGATATTATCTGTTCTGAAGCATTATCTATATCATCTTTGAGTTTAATATTTTTAGAAAATAGGTTATAAAATTCAATTATTTTTCTATGAGGAGTTTGATTTACTTCTCAGATTTAATTAAATCATTGTATAACAATTTAAATTCAGTTTTAAATTGATCTAAAGTAAAATCAAAAGAGGAAATTACCTGATCTTCTTCATATTCAGATTCATCTTCTGAGTTAACAACTTTTGAATTGGCAGCTTCAGAGTTGATGCATGATGCATTGATTGCCATCAAGCAGACCTCTCTGGCCTTAGCTTCTTCTTCATTCTCACTGGAGCTAGATGAAGATTCATCCTCAGATTCACTCCATGTTTCAGCAACAAAGCCTCTTTCCTTCTTCTTATATTTGTTGGAAGAGGGCTCGTGTGAATACTTTCTAGAGTGCATCTCCTTCTTCTTTTATTTCTTTTGGTTCTCTAGACATTCTGGAAGTACGTGTCTAGGTTTCCTGCACCCATAACAGACAATCTCTTTAGTAGGAGTATTGTCATACCTTGGCTTATCATTATTTCTAGAAGATCTTCTCCTGAAGTCCTTCTTTGCCATCTTGTAAAATCTCTTAGCCAAGAGACTCAATATGTAACACCCCAAAATGTTGTAGGAGCGACGGGGATCGAATTTGGCCAAGACAGGGTTTTGGTGCAGGTGACACGGGCCCCGACACGAGCGTGTCGGAGGCCGTGTCGGGCGTGTCGAGCTCAAGCCGTCGAGCTGGCCGTGTAGTCGACCAGTTCAGGTCGACGATGGTCGTGTGGTGGAACACGGCCTAGGACACGGGCGTGTCCCAGGCCGTGTCACACCTGGGCTGTACGGTGGGATACACGGGTAGTGACACGAGCACGAACAGGGGCGTGTCTAGTTTGACACGGGCGTGTCTGATGCCGTGTCACCATGCCGTGTACCTCTCTGACTGCGAATTGTTGGCCGATTGCACACGGGGGGCGTGACACGGGTCCCGACACGGGCGTGTCGCAGGTGACATGGGCGTGTCGGAGGCCGTGTCAAAGGCCGTGTGCTGGTTTTCAATTTTGGTTGAGACGGCGATTGAGCTACACGGCCAGGCACACGGCCGTGTGTGAACCCGTGTTCGGCCCAGATTTTATGATTTCAGATCTAATCTTGACCGTTCATTTCCTTGGCTTTGGATCCGACGGTGGGGGGCTGTTCCTGAGAGGTTTTAGCTGGTTTTAGGGTTAGAATCCCTCATTCCATCCAAGTAAATCTCTCTCTAAGTTTTAGAGAGAGGGGAGAGCAAGTTTGGAGGAGGAGACCAAGATCCGGCCACCGGAGGAGCTTCGTAGCTCCGAATCACGATCCGAGTCCAGATCCGCAGAGGTGACGCTGTTGCGGTGCTTTTCAACCGTATAGTTTTTGATGGCGCCGCGGAAGAACGCAAGGGTAACGATTTCTCATCCTTGGGCATGTGAAGCCCTCTTTTCTTTTGCATAGGAAGCCCTCTCTCGCGAGTGAGCGAAGAGTTGGAGCGCTCCTTGGGGTAGATATGTGAAGTCCCCCTTGTGTAGAGTCCGTATGCGTAAACGGACCTAGGCATTGTGTGTGAAGCCTATTCGGACATGTTGGTCCGGATCGGTGATGTTGCATTGCATTTGAACCGGGCAAGAATCCGGATGTTTGGGTGTTTTCGGGTTTTCTACATGGTAGATTGCATCAGGGAGCCTTGGAGATTAACTCCAAGGTGCACCCAGAAAACTGGGCAAAAGCGGGTTTTGCCAACACGGTGGCCGGGGAGCCAACGTGAACATAATCGGGTTATGTGATTGTTGTTGTGGTAACGGGACTCGGTGAGTCTTGGCCTGCGCATATGGCTTAAATTGTCATTGCGGTGTGAGCACGGGTCAGGCGGAACTGTACCCGGTCTATGTCGTTCGGTAGGACCGTTGGCATGGATGAGGGTCTTCGGCGGTCTATGGCTTAAATTGCCGTGACCAAGGCCAGAAAGGCAAAATTCTCATATGGATGATCGTCCAAGAAGCGGTGGTGGATTGGGAACGTCTATGGCTTGAATTGACGTGATGTTGGCCGATTCACCGAGAATGTGCCCTAAGTGCACGGGGTGTGTGGCCGTGCGAGCCCACGCCTGTGGTGAAGTGCAAATACTTTATATAATTGCCTATGCTAATAAAGTGCAGGGAAAGAGCATTGCCGCCCCGAATGTGGGGGCGGGATCGTTATAATTTGGTCAGCATTGCTGACCGTTGCTATTGTTTGCCATCGGGCGGTGGTTTGTGGCTTGCAGGTGCTGCGGAGCAGAGCGGGAAATAGCGGGCTAAAGCCCTTTTTGCTGTGCCGGCCCTCGAAGGCCTAATTGCTTATGTTTCTTTCCCATTTTTCATGTATGGCCGGCCTGCGTGCCGAAGTTTGGAAAACACTCCTTTTGTTAGGTGAACAGTGTAAGGCCTTAAGACCATTTCTCTTTTGATGTATGTATACATTCCTGGGTTTGTAGTGGACATTCATGCTGTTGTGGCTGGGTTCTTATTTCTTTTGCAACCTAATAAATTGCTTCCGCTAGGTGTTGTGTAGGACGACATGATTGGTTGAATGGTTTCAACGCGTAGCCAACTGGTCTGTCTGTAGTATATGGCGTCGGGCCCCCGCCAGACCTACTGCTATATGCTATACGACGGATATGGGTGCTACAAATTGGTATCAGACTTCTGGTTTCGGTCAAGCTTAAATGTATTCGTGGACGAATTCACTCTAAGGGGTGGTGAGCACATGTGTGCGTCATCGTTATAACATGAAAAGAACCCATGAATGTCCACTTAGGAATGAAAATATACATGTTTGAGTAACCTACGTGTTCCTATAATTGTTGTTTGCAGTAATTTTTGGTCGCTTATCGGTGTTTTGCACGATTATAGGTGACCAGAAGTGGTGCTGGGTCGTCTGAACGGCCAGGTTCTGAGGCGAGCAGTGCGCCAAGCGATGCGCCTGCAATACCTCCGTCTGCCGAGACCATTAGGTTGGTGGCAGAAGTAGTCATGGCAATGATCAATACGCAGCCTGCAAGGCAGGTGCAGCAGCCTGCTCCTGCTGTGGAGCAAGTACCGCTTCAGACGGCAGAGCAAAGGAGGGTTGACCAAGTAGTTTTGGAGCCAGAGTTGCCTCGGAGAGCAATTGAAAGACAACTGAAGCACGTGATGGGCTTTCATCCACCGGTATTCACGGGGGCGGAAACCCCGACCCAAGCAGAGGATTGGCTCTCAAGGGTCAACAGGGTGTTGACTGCGACGGAAACGGAAGAGTGGCAGAAAACCACTATAGCGACATTCCTTTTGGATGGGGACGCAATGTTATGGTGGGAAGGCCTAGAGCTACACCTGTTGAGGGGAAGGCCGTTGGCCAAAGTTTCGATGGAGGAGTTTGCGAGACTATTCATGGCTCGATACCTCCCCTCAGCGCAGAGAATTGCGCTAGAAAGCGAATTTCAGAAGTTGGTGCAAGGGGATTGCACCGTTGATGAGTACCTCCATGAGTTTACTCGGTTGGGGAGATATGCCGGCGCTACCTTCGCAAACGAGGAGCGCAAGACGAGCCGCTTCTACGAAGGGCTAAGAGATGATTTAAGGTTGCTACTGTCGGGGCCCAAGGCGCAGGGTTTCATGACCCTGGTCAATTTGGCCCGGTCCTTGGAGAAGGACATGAAGAATGTCCAAGCGAAGAAGGAATACAGTAGTAAGAAAGTGGAGTTCAAGGCACCGACTACGTCGAAGTCGGGCTACCACAGATTCTATAAGAAAGCTAAGACGTCGGGTCCAGCTTCTTCAAGTGCCTCGGGGGCAGCTACCAATCGAACCCCGGGCGCTTGTTTCACGTGTGGAAAGACGGGGCACTTTGCCCGTGATTGCTGGAGTGGACGCTCAAAGTCCGAAAGGAAACAAGGAGCTACATACGAGGAGAAGGGCAAAGCGGTGGAGTCGACCGCGTCCCACTATGCTCCGACTCAGCCTAGAGTCTATAACTTGGGCCAGCAGGAGCCATCAAGCAAGCGGATATGGTGACAGGTATGAGTTAATTTATAGCAAGTTAGCTTTAATACCATTATCTATTGCTTGTTAGCCTAATATTGTTTGTATAGGCTTTGTTGTGATTAGTGATAGTCCGGTACGGGCACTGTTCGACACGGGAGCTTCATATTCTTTCTTGTCCGAAAGTTTCATATCGCGCATCGGAGTCCCTTCTTCGATGGCGAAGGACAAGTTGGATGTGCTGCTACCGAATGGGTGCTCGATGCATGCGGACAGGGTGTGCGCCGTAAAGGTTCACATTGGGAGCCAAGAGTTCGACTTGCTAGCGTCGTTGCTGCCGCTAGTAGAGTTCGACGTGATCTTTGGAATGGATTGGCTGTCAGAGCAGAAAGCTTGGATTGACTGTGACCGGAAGGAGGTCAAGCTAGGTGTTGGGCGGGGGACAACATTCGAGGGACTCAAGGGGTTGAGCAAGACGCTGATGTCTACTCTTTAGGTGATAAAGGCAGTTCGTGCTGGGGCGGAGCTATTCTTCGCAATAGTGGGGGCGGTGGAGCCAAAGTCCACGTTGGATAGCATTCCTGTGGTTTGCGAATACCCCGATGTGTTCCCGGATAGTCTTCCCGGAGCCCCACCGCAGCGGGAGATTGATTTCACCATCGAGCTTGTGTCGGGGGCCAAACCGGTGTCACGTGCTCCGTATAGGTTGGCGCCTAAGGAGATGGCAGAGTTGAAAGTTCAGCTAGAGGAGCTGATGGAGCAAGGGTATGTGCGTCCAAGCTCGTCGCCTTGGAGCGCACCAGTCCTCTTCGTTAAGAAGAAGGATGGTAGTATGCGGTTGTGTATCGACTACAGAGAGTTGAACAAGCTGACGGAAAAGAACAAGTACCCGATCCCGATGATTGATGATCTCTTTGATCAGTTAGTCGGATCGTTGGTATATTCTAAGTTGGACTTGAAGTCGGGGTACTATCAGCTGAGGATCAGGGAGTGTGATATCCCGAAGACGGCGTTCAGCACAAGGTATGGGCATTTCGAGTTCACGATCATGCCGTTTGGACTGACGAATGCGCCATCAGTATTTATGGACTTGATGAACAGGACGTTCCGAGATTTCCTGGATCGCTTTGTGATCGTCTTTATTGACGATATTTTGGTATACTCGCAGTGCGAAGAAGATCACTTCAAGCACTTGCATCTGGTGTTGGAGACTTTGAGGAGGAATGAGCTTTATGCGAAATTCTCCAAGTGCGAGTTCTGGCTACCCTCGGTAGCGTTCCTTGGTCATATAGTGAGTGGGGAAGGTATAGCGGTGGATCCGGCGAAGATTGTTGCGATACGGGAGTGGCCTGCGTTGTCTTCTGTCGCGGAAGTCCGTAGTTTTCTCGGGCTTGCCGGATATTACAGGCGCTTCGTAGAGAACTTCTCGCGGTTAGCATTACCTCTCACGAAGTTGACAAGGAAGGATCAGAAATTCTTGTGGACGCAAGAGTGCGTGCAAGCTTTTGAGGAGCTGAAGAGGCGGTTGACCACGGCGCCAGTGCTTAGTTCGCCGAGTGGGACCGAGGGCTTCGAGGTGTATAGCGACGCTTCGGGTAGTGGCTTGGGCTGCGTGTTGTTGCAGCATGAGAGCGTGATAGCATATGGATCGCGTCAGTTGAAGGTGCATGAAAGAAATTATCCGGTGCACGACTTGGAGTTGGCGGCCGTGATATTTGCACTCAAGTTGTGGAGGCACTACCTTTACGGCTTAAGGGTCAATATATACACCGATCACAAGAGCCTAAAATACTTGTTGGATCAAAAGGACCTTAATATGAGGCAGAGGAGGTGGATGGAGTTCCTAGGGGACTACACCTTCAAAATACATTATGTACCCGGGAAGGGCAACGCAGTTGCGGATGCGCTGAGCCGCAGGGCTCCCGCCCAAGCCAACTGGTTGTCGGTGCATGATGAGCGGCTAGTACGGGAGTTGGAGGAGCTTGAGATCTGTTGCGTTGACAGGCAGACGAGCGCCAAAGTAATGTTAAACTGGACAGAAGTTTAGTATGACCTAGCTGACCGGGTTCAGCAGGCATTGGAGTTAGATGACTCCATGAAGGAGCTTATGGAGGCCGCTCTGGATGGGTCAAATTCCCAGTTCTCAGTGGAAGATGGTTTATTAAGGAAGGATCATCGGTTGTACGTCCCGAGTGGGGGTAACCTCCGGGCGGAGTTGATGTATGAGGCTCATCATACAAAGTACTCAATCCACCCAGGGAGCACGAAGATGTATCGTGATCTCAAAAAGTTATTTTGGTGGCCGGGGCTCAAGAAAGATGTGGCATTGTACGTGGCTAAATGCCAAACGTGCTCCTTGGTGAAGGCGGAATGCCAAAAGCCGGGAGGATTTCTGAAGTCCTTGCCTATACCGGAGTGGAAATTCGACGATATATCTATGGACTTTGTGCACGGGTTGCCAAGGTCGCAGAAGGGGAACGACGCCATCTGGGTGATCGTAGATCGGCTAACCAAGGTGTCGCATTTCATTCCGCATAGGAAGGATGACTCGGTGGAGAAGTTGGCGAAGCTATACATGGACAATATTGTTAGGCTGCATGGTGTGCCCCGTAGCATTGTGAGTGATCGCGATGGGCGGTTCACGTCAAATGATTGGAGGTTGGTGCAGCAGATGTTGGGAATAAAGTTAAAGTTAAGCACAGCTTTCAATCCGCAGATGGATGGGCAGATCGAGAGGGTCAATAGAACGATGGAGGACATGCTACGCATGTGTGTTCTGGATTTTGGTAAGCATTGGGAAGACCACCTGTATTTGGTGGAGTTCGTGTACAACAACAGCTACCAAGCGAGTATACAAATGGTGCCTTTCGAGGCCCTGTATGGTAGGAAGTGTCGCACGCCGTTATCGTGGCTTGAAACGGGTGAGGCAAGGTTGTACAAGAAGCAGGAGGTGGAGAGTGCTACCTCGTTAGTGCGGATCATTCGGGAGCGCTTGTTGATCGCTCAGGACCGGCAGGCGAAGTATTACAATGCCAAGCACCGGAACATGGAGTTCGCGGTAGGCAATTGGGTATACCTGAAAGTGAAGTCATTCAAGGGGGTTTCGCGGGTGAGACGCTTGAAGAAGCTAAGCCCAAGATACCTTGGACCTTTTGAGGTTCTGGAGCGAGTCGGCGAAGCTGCATACCGTTTGAAGCTATCGGTGGAGTTGAGTGGGTTACACGATGTGTTCCACATTTCTATGTTGCGGAAGGCGGTGTAGGAGCCTTCGCAGGTGATCGCAGCTGAGCAAGTGCCGGTGGACGAAGGGTTGACGACTAGGGTCAAGCCCATTCGTATCGAAGATGCTGAGGTCAAGAGACTCCGTAACAAGGAGATCCGGATGGTTAAGGTCCGGTGGGATAATTGCGGGCGTGAGGAGCTCTCTTGGGAATGGGAGCAGACTATGCTCGAGGAGTACCCGGAATTGTTCCGCTCAGGTACTGTTTTACGTTAAGTCCTGTTTTTCCTTTATTAATTTCGTGGGCGAAATTCTTTAAGGGGGTAGAATTGTAACACCCCAAAATGTTGTAGGAGCGACGGGGATCGAATTTGGCCAAGACAGGGTTTTGGTGCAGGTGACACGGGCCCCGACATGGGCGTGTCAGAGGCCGTGTCGGGCCTGTCGAGCTCGGGCCATCGAGCTGGCCGTGTAGTCGACCAGTTCAGGTCGACGATGGTCGTGTGGTGGAACACGGCCTAGGACACGGGCGTGTCCCAGGTCGTGTCACACCTGGGCTGTACAGTGGGATACACGGGCAGTGACACGGGCACGAACACGGGCGTGTCTAGTTTGATACGGGCATGTCTGATGCCGTGTCACCAAGCCGTGTACCTCTCTGACTGCGAATTGTTGGCCGATTGCATACGGGGGGCGTGACACGGGCCCCGACACGGGCGTGTCGCAGGTGACACGGGCGTGTCAGAGGCTGTGTCAAAGGCCGTGTGCTGGTTTTCAATTTTGGTCGAGACGGTGAATGAGCTACACGGCCAGGCACACGGTCGTGTGTGAACCCGTGTTCGGCCCAGATTTTATGATTTCAGATCTAATCTTGACCGTTCGTTTCCTTGGCTTTGGATCCGACGGTGGGGGGCTGTTCTTGAGAGGTTTTAGCTGGGTTTTAGGGTTAGAATCCCTCATTCCATCCAAGTAAATCTCTCTCTAAGTTTTAGAGAGAGGGGAGAGCAAGTTTGGAGGAGGAGACCAAGATCCGGCCGCCGGAGGAGCTTCGGAGCTCCGAATCGCGATCCGAGTCCAGATCCGCGGAGGTGACGCCATTGCGTTGCTTTTCAACCGCATAGTTTTCGATGGCGCCGCGGAAGAACGCAAGGGTAACGATTTCTCATCCTTGGGCATGCGAAGCCCTCTTTTCCTTTGCATAGGAAGCCCTCTCTCGCGAGTGAGCGAAGAGTTGGAGCGCTCCTTAGGGTAGATATGTGAAGTCCCCCTTGTGTAGAGTCCGTATGCGTAAACGGACCTAGGCTTTGTGTGTGAAGCCTATTCGGACATGTTTCTCCGGATCGGTGATGTTGCATTGCATTTGAACCGGGCAAGAATCCGGATGTTTGGGTGTTTTCGGGTTTTTTACATGGTAGATTGCATCAGGGAGCCTTGGAGATTAACTCTAAGGTGCACCCGGAAAACTGGGCAAAAGCAGGTTTTGCCAACACGGTGGCCGGGGAGCCAACGTGAACATAACCGGGTTATGTGATTGTTGTGGTGGTAACGGGACTCGGTGAGTCTTGGCCTGCGCATATGGCTTAAATTGTCGTTGCGGTGTGAGCACGGGTCAGGCGGAACCGTACTCGGTCTATGTCGTTCGGTAGGACCGTTGGCATGGATGAGGGTCT
The DNA here is from genome assembly GCA_039513925.1 of Platanthera zijinensis. NCBI lineage: Eukaryota > Viridiplantae > Streptophyta > Magnoliopsida > Asparagales > Orchidaceae > Platanthera > Platanthera zijinensis. The sequence continues at coordinate 43,983,736 of CM077091.1, read as the reverse complement.
TCGGCGGTCTATGGCTTAAATTGCCGTGACCAAGGCCCGAAAGGCAAAATGCTCATATGGATGACCGTCCAAGAGGCGGTGGTGGATTGGGAACGTCTATGGCTTGAATTGACGTGACGTTGGCCGGTTCGCCGAGAATGTTGCCCTGAGTGCACAGGGTGTGTGGTCGTGCGAGCCCACGCCTGTGGTGAAGTGCAAATACTTTATATAATTGCCTATGCTAATAAAGTGCAGGGAAAGAGCATTGCCGCCCCGAATGTGGGGGCGGGATCGTTATAATTTGGTCAGCATTGCTGACCGTTGCTATTGTTTGCCACCGGGCGGTGGTTTGTGGCTTGCAGGTACTACGGAGCAGAGCGGGAAATAGCGGGCTAAAGCCCTTGTTGCTGTGCCGGCCCTCGAAGGCCTAATTGCTTATGTTTCTTTCCCGTTTTTCATGTATGGCCGGCCTGCGTGCCGAAGTTTGGAAAACACTCCTTTTGTTAGGTGAACAGTGTAAGGCCTTAAGGCCATTTCTCTTTTGATGTATGTATACATTCCTGGGTTTGTAGTGGACATTCATGCTGTTGTGGCTGGGTTCTTATTTCTTTTGCAACTAATAAATTGCTTCCGCTAGGTGTTGTGTAGGATGACATGATTGGTTGAATGGTTTCAACGCGTAGCCAACCGGTCTGTCCATAGTATATGGCATCGGGCCCCGGTCGGACCTACTGCTATATGCTATACGACGGATAGGGGTGTTACACAATAAATCTTCATTACCTTGAATGGCTTCTATTTCTTCAGTTGCTTTAAAAGCAATTCTTTGCTCTTTCGTTGCTGAAGAAGAGGTTCTTTGTTCAGCTTCTCTGGTCTTGATGAGCTGCTCATAGGATTTGAGATTGCCCAACAAGGTCTCTTTAGAGATTTCATTAGAGCTTCTGGCTTCTTTGATTGGCCAGATCCTAGAATCCCATGTGCTAGGGAAACATATAAGGATCTTTTAATTTATCTCTATCAATGAGATGTTCTTGTCCAGAGTTTTCAGCTCATTTATTATGAGATTGAGTCTGTTATAAATGTCTGCAACTAATTCTTACTCTTTCTTGTTGAAGTTCTCATACTGAGAGATCAGATTTGATCTCCTGTCTTTTCTTTCATCTGCAGATCCTACAACCATCCCATTTAGGGAATCCCAGATATCCTTGGCTGAAGTGCATTCAACAACTTTCTGGAATATGTCATTAGACATAGTTTGAGACAAAATGTTCATGGCTTTGGCATCTATAACTTTCAGCTTCTTATGATCCTCTGTCCACTCAGGTGGTGGTATAGCTGAGGTGCTTGTAGTTGCCACTAGTTGTGGTGGTCCTGTAAAAATAGAATTGTAGATGTCTTCATCAATGGAATTCATGTAAAGCCTAATCCTTGCCTTCCATAGTGCAAAATTATTTAGATTACACACCGGAGGTCTTGTGCTTGAGAACTATTTGTTTTGTGCCATGAGAAAAAGAACAAACTAGAGTAAATAAGATCTATCAAGGATCTTTTGGTTCAGGTGTTAGCCTGTGAAACCAAATAACAAACCTCTGATACCAATTGAAAGAGAGGGATAGATCTAACATAACTCTTGAGGGGGGGGGGTGAATAGAGTATTTTAAAATTATTAACTTATTTTTATAGTAGATTAAAAGTTAGTGATATAAGTAAGTATAAAGAGAAAATCACACCACACAAACAAAAATGTAAAGGCAAACTAGACGACAGAAGAAATTTATAGTGGTTCCCCAATAAAACTTCATACATCCACTCTTCTACCACACTGGTAGGAATCTACTTGAGGTTTTTGATCAGGTGCCTTGCCACCACAGGTTTTGGCTCAGGTTCTCTATCACCACAAGATTTATTTTTTTAAGTGAGATCTAGCAACCCTATGAGCTTTTGATTGGGTGCCCAGAAACCAATCCCAAGTCATTTGATCAGGTGACTTGTGAACCAAAAGGTTAACTTTTGAAGGGAGTTAAAACCCTATATACAGTGAAAGAAGAAGTGAAAATGATTTTTGTCTTCTCTGTCTCAAATCTTTTAGATGACTAGTGGATTGTTGATGATGTAAAAACTCCCCCTGAGTTGTGTAGATGATCAGGAGATGGAAGCTTTGCTTCAGGGTGTAGGTCTTTTTTGTAAGCTTATCCTTCCAGTAAATGTCTCTGAGAGATGTGAGATTTTAGTCTCAGATTGAAGATGAGTTGCTGGAAGAAAGCTTGAAGAACAGAAAGCTAATTCTATAAAAAGTATTTTTGTAGCTTTCTGTAACTCTGAGAAAACCTTGTGTGTCTGTCGGTAACTTTTAGGACAGAAAAACTTCTGATAATATTATGTGATCAAGAATGCTAGAGAAATTTAAATATTTGAATTCATTCTGAATAGCTGGAGAATTTCCTAGAATGGTAACTTCCTTGGAAAAGGATTAGCATTTAACTCTGTGATTAAGTCCATATTTAATGTTGCCTCTAAACGGCTATATTCATAAGAATATTGAGCATTAAATATCAGAGTTATAACTTCATGCAATTAAGCCATGATAAAAATTCTGCCTTTAGAATATAAAATATCCTGAAATTAAGCCTAGAAATAAGCTGCTTCCTGCTTGAAATAACTGCCTAAAACATTGCCTTGAAATCGTTGAACTGAGCAAGAAATTCATCGACCTGAGCTTGGAGATCGTCGAGCTGAAACTGCTTATTTGTTGACCTGAGATCAGAGATCGTCGAGCTTAGCTTGGCTATCGTCGAATTGAGATGCAGATTTCGTCGACCGGAGCTCAGCTTTCATCGAGCTAAACTTAGAGTTATTACTCTGAGTTCGCCGGGCTGAGCTTGACTTTTGTCGAGCTGAGTTTGACTTTCGTCAAACTGAATTGCAGAACTCTGAAATCTTTTAAGGAAACTAAACCTCGAAAAACCTATGACCCAGACTATACATATTAGGTCAGTCTAAGCATCCTAATAGTAGTCCTTGCCCAAATCAAAACTGGGGTTCCAACAATCGTTCTGAGGGACAGGTTGGAGTGTGAGCCACTTGCCATGGATATTCTACAAGGATACAAGCAAAGAAAATTAGTACTACATTTAAAAATATAAATTTCTCTTTCGATTAGGACTTTAATCAAAATAACTCCCACTATTTTTATCAAATCGATAACCCTTGATATCAATTCGAAGAGTTCATGCGAGTAACTCTCTTAGTGGATGATGCGTTGAACGTCAAGTGTACCGGTCACACAAGTAATATAAAATGGGCGAATTTTCCCAAGTATCGATCTCGAGGGAACACAGTGTAACATCCCATTTCCAACTAGACCCCTAAGAGTGGTTTTGTCATGACAAAACCCTAGGAAGCCCAAGAAAGATTCAAGTGGACCCCACCCATACCCTCATAGCCCTAGTGAGAGGCCAATAGGTCACCAAGGACCCATTGAGACCAATCATAAAGGCTAGGTTGACCAAAGTCAACCCTTGACCTAAAATGGTCAAAGTGCCCTAGTTAAGGGTCAAGTGACCACCAAGGGCCAATCCAACCCCACCTTGACCCTAGGGGAGGCTAATGGGTCACCAAGGACCCATTGAAGAAACCTCAAGGACCAATTTGACCTAGGTAGGCCCTAGTCCAACTTTGGGTCAAGTTAGCCCAAATGGGCTAACTCAAGCTCAAGCCCATTGCAATTGGGCTAACCTTGACTTAAGTGACCAAATGGACTTATGGGCTGCCATAGGATAGGGAGGAGCCAAATTTCAAGCTTGGTGACTAGGAGAGAGAAAGCCACCCATGGAGGAGAGAGAAAGAGAAGGAAGAAGAAGGAAGGAGGACTTTGTGCTCCTCCTCCCCCCTCCCCAACCTCCCCATTCAATTCAGAAGAACAAGGGGGAGTGAAGCAGCCATTTTGGACTGGTTAGAGCAAGCTCCACCCCCTACCAACCAAGCCGCCATTGGTTACCATGGCCAAAAATGGCACAAGGCATTCAGCCACCTAACTCCCCTACTCTCCCTCTTTAAAAGCTTCACTGAGGTTCAAGGAGCATTTCCCACACTTTACCTGTAGGAGCCAAGCAATTTCCTGCATTTTTGAACTAGCCGACCACCACCGGCCACCACCATGCCAATCCGGCGATCAGCACGGCTACAGCCGCCACCACAGGTCCTCCTCCACTCCTTCTTCCATGGATAAATCATAGCAATCCTTAGGTCCAAGGTTCGGGCTCAATTGAGCCCGATACAATTTAAAAAAATCCTGGTTTTTCCATGGATTTGAGCTTGTCGGGATCGCCGGAATAGGGCTTCCCGGCAGCCAAGCCGCCTCCTGGAGAGAGCCCCGACCACCACGAAGGTGTTGGCGGCGGTGGCCGGCCGGGGAGGTGGCCGGATCGCCGGCGGCAGCGGCTGGAAATCGGCCCAGGCAGGAGAAATCCTGGCCGTCTGCTGGAGGAAGAAGACGATGGGATGCCGTCGACTTTGCGTCAAGATGCGTGTGGGATTGATAATAAACTATGGGTAAATTAATTTATGGGACAAATGAAGTCCAAATTCATCCAAATTTTGGTGGGAGGTATATGATGTCAATATAGACCTCTGGTTAAGATTTCATTAAGTTTGGAGGTGATTTGAATGGAAATCATGCAAACCCTATTTTTGCCCTAAGAAGGGCATTTTGGTCCAAAATGTAATTTTTGCTTAGAGTGTCCAATTCACCTCAACAGAGGTTCAAATTTGCAACACTGACTTTTCCTGAGCTTGTGCACCTCCCAATGAAATATGGGGAGGTTTGGAATTGATTTGCCTCAAGATCCTAGGTCAAACCCTAAGGAAGGGCTTTTGTACCTTGTGAAGGTCATGTGGCCAAAATACCTTGTATGACTATGAAATTATTTAGGGAGGGTATTAGGGTAATTATAACCCTGTGGTTAAAATCTTAGGGTGTTTTGGAAAGTTTGGGACCCATAAAATCCTAACCCTAGTTTAGGGCACAAACATTGTAGGGTTGATATGGGCTAGCTAAACTCCTCAAACTAAGATGAAATTTTGGTAGATTGGTAATAAGGATATTATGAGCCTCTGACAATTTAATTGGGAATTTTGGGACAGTAGTTATAGTACTTCATTTGTAACACAAGGGATGCCTCAATTTTAATAAATTGAACATTATGGTCCCTCTGACCCTTGGGAGGTCATGAAAGTTTGGCAGAGGAAGGTTTGAATCATTATATGCATATAGAAAATTTATGAAAATTTTTGGATACATATTTGAGGTACTTACTTCACAAGCTTGTTAAATGAGGAAATTATTCAATAATTTAATTAAGACTATTTACTGATAAATAAATTATGAAATTTGGCCCAAATCATTTAAATGCCATTATAATCATACTGGAATTTTCTCTGAATTTTTGGAAGCAATATAGTCTTTTATATTTCATTAAATGAATTTTCAAAGGTTGAAATGAAATAGGAATTTTGGGATAAAACCTTACTGAAAAATTGAGATATTTTGGAAGATGAGTTAAATCCTTATTTTAAATATCATATAAAATTAGTGGAATGATATCTTGCCTGAAAATGGTACTTCATGTTCATTATTAGAAATATTAGTCACTAGAATAATTAAATAAATTATTAAATAAATAAGGAAAATTTTGGGTCTCTGGATTTAGGGCTTAAAGGTCATAATGGACCTTCATTAATTATTATAGGAGTATTGGATGATTATTTGATGTACTCCCCATTTTGCATGACATTTAACCTTGTGGTCTGCATTTAGAAAATTGTTGAAAGGAAATGATTTGGCATAATTGGAGTTAGCCATCTTGCTGGATTTTGTAGATGTGGATGAGTCATCCTAGAAGTTAGGTTAAGTAGTGAGATATGAGTCGGTAGTGTTGAGTAGTGCTTGGGGTCGACGAAAGATCGTCTTCCCCCGTAGAGTGAAAGGTCAAAATCACCTTAGGTTTAGTCTACCGTAATATGAAAAAGAAATGGGTAATGGATATGGAATTAGTTACCAACCAACAAGAATAAGTTCCTTGAGAAATGGAGCTTTGGGATTCAGCCCATCATAGCTCCTAGTGCCCTCGAGAGCCCTTCACAGGGAATACCTTGGGTAGTCCTAGGTAAAACCTAAGTCGTAGGTATAAAATCGCCACAAGAGTAAATAGTAAACTTAGGATTTCACACTCTCACACCCCAATGTCCCGGGAGATAGTTTGGGTTACTCGGGCAATAAGCCCAGTGGTTATGGTAATGGGCATGGTGGCCCGGCGAGCTTCGGCTCGGTTGTTGATTATGACGGACGGGATAGTCCGGGGAGCTTCGACTCGGTTGTTGATTATGACGGACGGGATAGTCCGGGGAGCTTCGGCTCGGTTGTTTGATTATGATGGACGGGATAGTCCGGGGAGATTTGGTTCGGTTGTTGTTTGGACTCATAACTATTGCATGTGCATAGAAGGTATAAGGTGGTGGGTCTTCGGTATTGGAGGGTCGATGCACCGACGCCAATACGCTAAATCAGAAAGTGTGGTTAGCACTTCGCCAACAGAAGTCCGGTGCGCCAGCCGGCAAGAGTATACAGGAGTTCTCTTTGTGCACCAATCGTTGAGCCGTACGATAGGTCTGACCGGTAGTGCTTTACTGGTTTAGAGGTGGGCGAGGCCCAACCCACCGCTTCCGTCTGCCACTACGGAGGTATCCTGAGAGGTAACGGCTCCGAAAGGGGGAACTAAAGGTCTGTGTACACAAAGTCGAGTGGGTGAGTTGCACTTGCATGTTCACATCATAGCATAATTGTATTTCATAGCATAACCATTGCATATAACCTGACACCTAATGTATAAGCGGTATGGGACGCTCTATACATTAGGCCTTGCAAAATGACCCCTTGGCCTATAAGTTCGTGCGAGCGTGCTTATAAGTCAAGGTTCTCTTTCAGTATTATATATTTAATCCTGCTAGTAAAACCGACACCCTATCGTATAAATCGGTATGAGACTTTTTATACGATAGGAGCCCTGCAAGAGATCCCTTAGCTTATGTGTATTCACACAAGTTAAGGTTACTTATTTTAACTTTGTATCATTATTACCATACTTAGAACTGCTAGTCTAGTTTCGTTGCCATCTGCTATTTGACATTCTCCACCTTCATGTCCTTTCCTTTCCTTCTCTTCGCTCGGTGCTTAGGAGCCATGGGGGAAGGGGCGGAGGACGATAGGACTTAGTCTTTTAGACTAACGGTTTTCAAACCACATCATTTAGGGGACCACGGAGCCCAGCATGGAGGAGCAGCCCCTATGGTCGGCTCGCTTGGAGATCGGACAGTCTAGTACTGGAGTCCAGATAGCAGGGACTGTGAGTCCCGAACACTAGTAGTTGTATTAGTTTGCTTCCGCGATGAGTGATTTGTAGTGAGGACTTGATGTACTGGGCATAAGCCCGAGATTTTTATTATATGTACTATCTGTGGACACTCCCTTCGTGGAGCCTATTTTCTATACATGTGATTTTCTGTGGACTTGCTTTTATTCTATTGCTACAGTTGTGATCGATTTTGGCCGGTAGAATTGGCATCTTGTAGTGATGACCTTCTCGGGTGCGAAGGTATCACCGCAAGGTGGTGGTTCTAGGCCTAAGACCCCGGTGTCGAAAAAGAAAAAAAATGGGGGTCTTACTAGTGGTATCAGAGGAAACCTCGATCAGAAAAGTAGTAGTCCACTAACCCTGGGACACCCCGATCGAGTTTAGTTTGGGGACAAACTAAGCAGCGGAAGCAGTGGTGGGCCCATATGGGAAATCACATGAAAATTGTCCACTTTTAGTTAAATCTGTTAGACTTCTTATATTTTGCTTCTATTACGCAACCCCAAGCGCAGCCAACACCACAAGGAGGAGTTCAGCAGACTCCGACTGTTGCACCACCTCCCCTGGTCCCCACTCCATTCCTACACTCGGAGATGGGTCAAACGCTGACGGCCATTCTAGATGCTTTCAGGGCTCAGCAGGTTCCGGCTCCGTAGCCAAACCCGGGGGCCAATTGGCTGAGCATCTTTCGAGGACTCTCCCCTCCATCTTACTTGGGGACAGAATCCGCTGTACGGATAGAAGAATGGCTAGATATTATGTAGGAAATGCTGACTGGGATACGGTGTCCCTGGGAGGAGAGGGTGGCCTTGGTTGTCTCCTGCCTAGAGTCCCATGCCAAGAGGTGGTGGAAGACGCTGCTGGACACAATGTTTGCTGATAGGGAGGTTGCGGAAGTTACCTGGGAAGAGTTCAGGACCGCGCTGCTGGAGCATTTTGTTCCATAGTCGGCCAGGGATGAGTTGGAGGAGCGGTTCTTACAGCTGAAGCAGGGCACCCGGATAGTGGTAGAGTACCATCGGGAGTTCGACCATTTGGCTCGATATGCAGATTCTTACCAGCTGGACGAAGCGGGATACATCAAGAGATTCTATAAGGGCCTGCGGGAGGACTTGAGGGAGGCTTTGTTGTTTGTATCCGACGGGCCTATCTCCCGGATTTTGGAGATCGCAAAGAGGATTGAGGTTGATTGGCACACCACTCGGGGCAGGAAGCAGCAAGCGGAGGATCAGGGCAGGAGAGCCAGAAATGATCAGCGGCAAGGTGCTATACCAGGTGGGAGAAGGACAGAGGACCAGCCTCATCAGGAAGTGAGGCAGGAGCCGAGGGAGCATGTGATATTGGCCCCTCAGCCTCTTCAGATGAGGGAGGCACCAAGACCCGGGGGTATGACATTTCCCCCACCGGAGTGCTACAACTGCCATCAGATAGGACACATTCGGAGAAACTGGCCCATGAGGGGAGCACCTTTACCAGCACCCCAGGATGCCCCACATGCCCAACAGTTTGGAGGACGAGGACGTGGTCGAGGACGTGGTTTCCAGGGTGCAGATCGCAGGCATCAGAGGGAGCAAATTTATGCACTGGATTTGGCTCAACCCCGGATCCCGGTGCAAGTAATCATTGGTACGTCAGAAAATTATAAACTTATTTCCTCATGACCTTTAAGTTTATATAGAAGTGATAATCTAGGGAAGAAAACCATAGCTAGATTCTAAGACATTTAACTTTCCCCACCCCCAGGAATAGTTTTCATCAGCGGTAAACCCGCTTATACGCTATTTGATACGGGTGCTTCACACTCGTTTGTATCGGAAGCCTTCATAGAAGGGTTGGAAGGCGTGGAACGATTCACGGGTCTGATGATGAGGATACGATTACACGACGGATCAGAGTTGTTCACCTCTGCCCACTGCAATATGGAGGCGGAGATCGGCGGAAGGATATTTGAAGCTCCAGCGACGATCATAAAGATGCCAATCTTTGATTTGATCCTAGGAATGACGTGGTTGAACTGTAATCATGCTCAAATTGACTGCACGTCCAAGAGAGTTACAGTGATACATGGAGATTCCTACCTCGTCATTGAAGGTACTAGATCTATTTCCCCTCTCATGCTGTCATCTGTACAGGCCGTCAAGGCTCACTTACAGGGGGAAGAAGTGTATGAGGTAATATTTGAAATGACTGAGGCCAAGGTCTCCACCTCGGGTATTCCGGTGGTGCGAGATTTTGCCGACGTATTCCCAGAGAAACTGCCTGGGCTACCCCCGCACCGAGAGCAGGATTTTCGGATACAGCTGGTGCCGGGGGCTAAGCCGGCAGCTAAAGCCCCTTACCGGATGGCCCCAAAAGAGCTAACAGAATTTCAAAGCCAACTCCAGGAACTGGTGGAAGCCGGATTTGTTAGACCGAGTTCCTCGCCATGGGGAGCCACGGTCTTATTTGTGAAGAAGAAGGATGAGACACTTCGCCTGTGCATCGATTATCGAGCCCTAAACAGGTTGACCGTCCGGAATACCTATCCGCTCCCACGGATAGACGAATTATTCGACCAGCTGGAGGGAGCCCATTATTTCTCGAAGATGGATTTAAGGTCGGGTTACTACCAGCTACGGATCCAGGAGGAGGACATTCCAAAGACTGCTTTCAGTAACAAATATGGGCTATATGAGTTTACCGTGATGCCCTTCGGGCTCACAAATGCTCCGTCAGCATTAATGAGCCTCATGAACCGGGTTTTTGAGGCCTACATGGATGTGTTCGTTATAGTATTCATAGACGACATCCTGATCTACTCTAGGACGGAAGAGGAGCACACTCGGCATCTGACGCTGACTCTGGAGAGACTACGAGAGCACAAGCTCTATGCAAAGATCAGTAAATGCCAGTTTTGGTTGAAGGAGGTGGCCTTCCTAGGCCATATCATCAGTGGTGCTGGGTTGGCAGTAGACCCGGCCAAGATCCAAGCAGTCCGGGACTGGCCACAGTTGAAGACGGCCACAGATGTACGAAGTTTCCTAGGACTCGCCGGTTACTACCGGAAGTTCGTAGAGGGATTCTCTCGTATCGCCCTTCCACTCACATCTATGACAAGTAAGGAGGTGCCCTTTATCTGGACCCCACAGTGTGAGGCGGCTTTTCAAGAGCTAAAAGGGCGACTCACTTCGGCTCCTATACTTGCTCTCCCTTCAAGGAAAGAAGGATTCCAGGTCTACACCGATGCCTCCTACCAGGGCATGGGTGCAGTGCTTATACAGAATGGCCATGTGATAGCTTACGCTTCTCGGCAGCTGAAGAAGCACGAGAAAAACTACCCAGTCAATAACTTAGAGATGGGAGCTGTCATTTTTGCACTAAAAGTCTGGCGTTACTATCTGTACGGTGTCCACTGCGACATATACTCCGACCATAAAAATTTGAGGTATGTGGACACGCAAAAAGAGCTGAACATCAGACAGAGACGATGAGTTGAATTTTTGGCAGACTACCAGTATGAGATGCACTACCACCCGGGAAAGGCGAATGTGGTAGCAGATGCATTGAGCCGAAAGACCGCAAATGCCGGAGTAGAAACACAGTTGATGGCTTTGGAGTTAGTTCAGATGTTAGATAAGATGCAAATATCCCTGGTGTCCGAGGATCACCCTGAATTATACCGAGAGTATCTTTCGTCATTAATCGCCACTGATGACATTCGAGAAAGGGTCAAGGATGGACAGAGGCAGGATACCCAGCTAGAGACAATATTCCGGGCCTTAGAAGCAGGCACTGCGGGAGATTACACACTAAGGGATGACTTATTATACTTCAGAGGACGGGTCTACATACCAGAGGGAGGCCAGATCTGGGAGGACATCATGATGGAGGCTCATTGCAGTCGATATTAGGTACACTCGGGGATTACGAAGATGACTGCAGATCTGAAGAAGACTATGTTCTGGCCCGGCATGAAGAAGGATATCACCTACTTCGTGACCCATTGCAAGGCATGCCAGTTAGTGAAAGTGGAATGCAGAAACCCCGCAGGATTATTACAGCCACTCCCAGTACCAGAGTGGAAGTTCGATGATATCGCCATGGACTTTATACACGGACTTCCTCGATCAAGGACAGGGAATGATTCGATCTGGGTGATCGTCGACCGGCTGACGAAGGTAGCCAGGTTTATTTAAATTAGGAAGGATGACTCGGTGGGTGTGTTAGTCCGAAAGTTTGTGGAGCAGTTCGTCCGTTATCACGGCGTGCCTAAGTCGATTGTATCGGACCGGGATGGACGATTTACGTCCAGGGAGTGGAGGTCAGTGCAGACTTACTTGGGCACTCGACTAACATTCAGTACGGCTTTTCATCCCCAGACGGATGGACAGACGGAACGCACCAACCGGACTCTGGAGGATTTACTACGACTCTGCATTTTAGATCGCGGTGAACCTTGGGAGAAGTTGTTACCACTGATCGAGTTCTTGTATAATAACAGCTACCAGTCTAGTATAAAGATGGCTCCTTATGAGGCGTTGTACGGACGGAAGTGCAGGACTCCGCTGTCATGGATACAGGACGAGGACCCTAAGGCATTGGATTCAAAGTTTGTCGAGGACACCGAGGCTCAGGTGAGATTGATACGGGATAGGATGCTAGAAGCATAGAGCCGACAGGCTAAGTATTATGACGCTCGACACCGTCATGTGGAATTCCAGGTGGGAGATCAGGTGTTCTTGAAGATCTGACCAATGCATGGAGTTACTCGGGTATGCGGACAGAGGAAGAAGCTCAGTCCAAGATATATGGGGCCTTATAGGATCCAGGAGCGGATCGGTCCCTTGGCATACAGGTTGGAGCTGCCACCGGAGCTGGCAAGTCTGCACGACGTGTTCCATATATCTTCTCTTAGGAGGGCTCTACTACGCCTGGAACAATAAGTTACAACCACAGATGGACTGATAGCCTCTGATCGGTCAGTTCACCTAGAACTGGTCCGGATTGACGATAAGGGGGTACGAGTCTTACGCCACAAGAAGGTTCCGTTAGTCAAGGTCCTGTGGAGAAATCACGGAAGAGACGAGCACACATGGGAGCCCCAGGACTTGATGCGACAAAGATACCCGGAACTCTTCAGTCAGGTATACCTCACATCCACTCAAGATGTTCAATTTAATTCCCTATTTTAAACTAGTAGGACTGAAATTTCAAGAATAAGGGCTAAACTTTTGCTTAATGGGGTCTAGACTTTGCCAATTGGGCGATTTGGTCTTAAATTTGACTATCACCTTTAAATCTCACATAATCAAACATGGTGTCGTGACGTAAATCTTTCAATTCTCATGGGATGTTACAAGTTTCTCGCTCCCCGATAGGAGTCCCTGTAGGCTTAACCCTGATTTCGGGGACGAAATCTTTGTTTTGTTTATTGGGATTTGTAATATCCCATTTCCAACTAGACCCCTAAGAGTGGTTTTGTCATGACAAAACCCTAGGAAGCCCAAGAAAGAGTCAAGTGGACCCCACCTATACCCTCATAGCCCTAGTGAGAGGCCAATAGGTCACCAAGGACCCATTGGGACCAATCATAAAGGCTAGCTTGATCAAAGTCAACCCTTGACCTAAAATGGTCAAAGTGCCCTAGTTAAGGGTCAAGTGACCTCCAAGGGCCAATACAACCCCACCTTGACCCTAGGGGAGGCTAATGGGTCACCAAGGACCCATTGAAGAAACCTCAAGGACCAATTTGACCTAGGTGGGCCCTAGTCCAACTTTGGGTCAAGTTAGCCCAAATGGGCTAACTCAAGCTCAAGCCCATTGCAATTGGGCTAACCTTGACTTAAGTGACCAAATGGACTTGTGGGCTGCCATAGGATAGGGAGGAGCCAAATTTCAGGCTTGGTGACTAGGAGAGAGAAAGCCACCCATGGAGGAGAGAGAAAGAGAAGGAAGAAGAAGGAAGGAGGACTTTGTGCTCCTCCTCCCCCCTCCCCAACCTCCCCATTCAATTCAGAAGAACAAGGGGGAGTGCAGCAGCCATTTTGGACTGGTTAGAGCAAGCTCCACCCCCTACCAACCAAGCCGCCATTGTTGACCATGGCCAAAAATGGCACAAGGCATTCAGCCACCTAACTCCCCTCCTCTCCCTCTTTAAAAGCTTCACTGAGGTTCAAGGAGCATTTCCCACACTTTACCTGAAGGAGCCAAGCAATTTCCTGCATTTTTGAACAAGCCGACCACCACCGGCCACCACCATGCCAATCCGGCGATCAGCACGGCTACAGCCGCCACCACAGGTCCTCCTCCACTCCTTCTTCCATGGATAAATCATAGCAATCCTTAGGTCCAAGGTTCGGGCTCAATTTAGCCCGATTCAATTCAAAAAAATCCTGGGTTTTCCATGGATTTGAGCTTGTCGGGATCGCCAGAATAGGGCTTCCCGGCGGCCAAGCCGCCGCCTGGAGATAGCCCCGACCACCACGAAGGTGTTGGCGGCAGTGGCCGGCCGGGGAGGTGGCCGGATCGCCGGCGGCAGCGGCTGGAAATCGGCCCAGGCAGGAGAAATCCTGGCCGTCTGCTGGAGGAAGAAGACGATGGGATGCCGTCGACTTTAAGTCAAGATGCGTGCGGGATTGATAATAAACTATGGGTTATAATATTAGAAACATTTCATTTCTGTCACAGTAATTGTATTTAATGTTTTTTATTTTTAAAAATACCTAAAGGCATTTTCAGAGAAAATGTTCAACACATAAATTGTATCCCTCTGACTCTACTTTCAAACAAAATTGGTTTGAACCAATTTGAGTGACTGCTTTGACCAGGGCACTCATTTTGGTGGGATCTATACATATGTCTAGGCAGAACTTAAACAGAGTGCCCACACTTCATCCTTAGCCCAAATGAGTTGAAATTTGGGCAGGGTGTCATAATAACTAATATCTAGACCCTGCCCAAAAATGGGAATTTTTGGAGATAATTTTTCTATAGTTTTTTAAATAATTTAATTTATCTAGGGTAAATTGATTTATGGGTCAAATTAAGTCCAAATTCATCCAAATTTTGGTGGGAAGTATATGAGGTCAATATATACCTCTGGTTAAAATTTCATTAAGTTTGGAGGTGATTTGAATTGAAATCATGCAAACCCTATTTTTGCCCTAAGAAAGGCATTTTGGTCCAAAATGTAATTTTTGCTTAGAGTGTCCAATTCACCTCAACAGAGGTTCAAATTTGGAACACTGACTTTTCCTGAGCTTGTACAGCTCCCAATGAAATATGGGGAGGTTTGGAATTGATTTACCCCAAGATCCTAGGTCAAACCCTAAGGAAGGGCTTTTGTACCTTGTGAAGGGCATGTGGCCAAAACACCTTGTATGACTATGAAATTTTGTAGGGAGGGTATTAGGGTAATTATAAACCTCTGGTTAAAATCTTAGGGTGTTTTGGAAAGTTTGGGACCCACAAAAATCCTAACCCTAGTTTAGGGCACAAACATTGTAGGGTTGATATGGGCTAGCTAAACTCTTCAAACTAAGATGAAATTTTGGTAGATTGGTCATAAGGATATTCTGAGCCTCTAGCAATTTAATTGGGAATTTTAGGATAGTAGTTATAGTACTTCATTTGTAACATAAGGGATGCCTCAATTTTAATAAATTGAACATTATAGTCCCTCTGACCCTTGGGAGGTCATGAAAGTTTGGCAGAGGAAGTTTTGAATCATTATATGCACATATAAATTTTATGAAAATTTTTGGATACATATTTGAGGTACTTACTTCACAAGCTTGTTAAATGAGGAAATTATTCAATAATTTAATTAAGACTATTTACTGATAAATAAATTATGAAATTTGGCCCAAATCATTTAAATGCCATTAAAATCATACTGGAATTTTCTCTGAATTTTTGGAAGCAATATAGTCTTTTATCTTTCTTTAAATGAATTTTCAAGGGTTGAAATGAAATTGGAATTTTGGGATAAAACCTTACTGAAAATTTTAGATATTTTGGAAGATGAGTTAAATCCTTATTTTAAATATCATATAAAATTAGTGGAATGATATCTTGCTTGAAAATGGTACTTCATGTTCATTATTGGAAATTTTAGTCACTAGAATAATTAAATAAATTATTAAATAAATAAGGAAAATTTTGGGTCTCTGGATTTAGGGCTTAAAGGTCATAATGGACCTCCATTAATTATTATAGGAGTATTGGATGATTATTTGATGTACTCCCCATTTTGCATGACATTTAACCTTGTGGTCTGCATTTAGAAAATTGTTGAAAGGAAATGATTTGGCATAATTGGAGTTAGCCATCTTGCTGGATTTTGTAGATGTGGATGAGTCATCCTAGAAGTTAGGTTAAGTAGTGAGATATGAGTCGGTAGTGTTTAGTAGTGCTTGGGGTCGACGAAAGATCGTCTTCCCCCGTAGAGTGAAAGGTAAAATCACCTTAGGTTTAGTCTACCGTAATATGAAAAAGAAATGGGTAATGGATATGGGATTAGTTACCAACCAACAAGAATAAGTTCCTTGCAAAAGGGAGCTTTTGGATTCAGCCCATCATAGCTCCTAGTGCCCTCGAGAGCCCTTCACAGGGAATACCTTGGCAGTCCTAGGTAAAACCTAAGTCGTAGGTATAAAATCGCCACAAGAGTAAATAGTAAACTTAGGATTTCACACTCTCACAGTCCAATGTCCCGGGAGATAGTTTGGGTTACTCGGGTAATAAGCCCAGTGGTTATGGTAATGGGCATGGTGGCCAGGCGAGCTTCGGCTCGGTTGTTGATTATGACGGACGGGATAGTCCGGGGAGCTTCGGATCGGATGTTGATTATGACGGACGGGATAGTCCGGGGAGCTTCGGCTCGGTTGTTTGATTATGACGGACGGGATAGTCCGGGGAGATTTGGTTCGGTTGTTGTTTGGACTCATAACTATTGCATGTGCATAGAAGGTATAAGGTGGTGGGTCTTCGGTATTGGAGGGTCGATGCACCGATGCCAATACGCTGACTCGACAAGTGTGGTTAGCACTTCGCCAAGAGAAGTCCGGTGTGCCAGCCGGCAAGAGTACGCAGGAGTCCGCTTTGTGCACCAAGCGTTGAGGCATACGATAGGTCTGACCGGTAGTGCTTTACTGGTTTAGAGGTGGGCGAGGCCCAACCCACCGCTTCCGTCTGCCACTACGGAGGTATCCTGGGAGGTAACGGCTCCGAAAGGGGGAAATAAAGGTCTGTGTACACAGAGTCGAGTGGGTGAGTTGCACTTGCATGTTCACATCATAGCATAATTGTATTTCATAGCATAACCATTGCATATAACCTGACACCTAATGTATAAGCGGTATGAGACGCTCTATACATTAGGCCTTGCAAAACGACCCCTTGGCCTATAAGTTCGTGCGAGCATGCTTATAAGTCAAGGTTCTCTTTCAGTATTATATATTTAAGCCTGCTAGTAAAACCGACACCCTCTCGTATAAATCGGTATGAGACTTTTTATACGATAGGAGCTCTACAAGAGATCCCTTAGCTTATGTGTATTCACACAAGTTAAGGTTACTTATTTTAACTTTGTATCATTATTACCATACTTAGAACTGCTAGTCCAGTTCTGTTGCCATCTGCTATTTGACATTCTCCACCTTCATGTCCTTTCCTTTCCTTCTCCCCGCTCGGTGCTTAGGAGCCATGGGGAAGGGGCGGAGGACGATAGGACTTAGTATTTTATACTAACGGTTTTCGAACCACATCATTTAGGGGACCACGGAGCCCAGTATGGAGGAGCAGCCCCGGAGGTCGGCACGCTTGGAGATCGGACAGTCTAGTACTGGAGTCCAGACCGCAGGGACTATAAGTCCCGAACACTAGTATTTGTATTAGTTTGCTTCCGCGATGATTGATTTGTAGTGAGGACTTGATGTACTGGGCATAAGCCCGAGATTTTTATTATATGTACTATCTGTGGACACTCCCTTCGTGGAGCCTATTTTCTATACATGTGATTTTCTGTGGACTTGCTTTTATTCTATTGCTACAGTTGTGATCGATTTTGGCCGGCAGAATCAGCATCTTGTAGTGACGACCTTCCCGGGTGCGAAGGTATCACCGCAAGGTGGCGGTTCTGGGCCTAAGACCCCGGTGTCGAAAAAGAAAAAAAAATGGGGGTCTTACACACAGTAAGGTGGAGTTAAATTTGATGAGGACTTGAGATTGAAGTCCTTTGGTCGGAGGTTACGATGGGGGTTTTTGATGTTGCAATAAAAGAAAATAAAAACACTATCAACTAATCCTATGCAATGCCGGTATGCAATGCTTTGCCAGGCGGGATAGAAGACTAGTTGGGCCGCAATGCACCGAATCGCGTGTTGGATGGCCGAGTAGGCTTGCGGAATGAGGGTCGAAAGCACCTCTTCGCAACGCATGCCACTAGCAATTGCTAGTACGGCAAGGGTGGATGGTGGATCGATAATGGCGCACCTCATGCAGATAACGAAAACATATAATCACATAGACATGATTACATGTAAACGTATTTTACAACAAGTACACTTCATCAAATACTATAGATTAATTAAGCTAACAACAACAAGAGAGGAAAAGTGTGTGAAATCGACTGGATCCGAAGTCTTGCCAAGGGTTCACGGTTGGAATCGCCGGGTTGTCAATCCGCATCCAAGCTCGGTCCTCAACTGTGTCCGGGGTAGAGAAGGGTTGTCACTACCTTCTAATTGACCCGTCTTCTTCGTGTCACGAGCTAGTGGAGGATGGCAAAACTTCTCCTAGCTCGATGGAGAAGGCTAAGTCAAACTCCTCTTGTAGCACAAGGATGAAGGAGGAGGCTGAGAGGAAGCTCCAGCTTGGATTTGGCAGTGAAAGCTTGCCCGGAGCCCCTCCATATGGTGGAAGATGAAGGGGAATGGCAGAACCCTTCGTCGGAGGCGAAAAATGGCGGATAAAAGTCAGTCTCCCGAAATTAGGGCGGAACCTATATATTTATAGAAAACAGAACCTAACAATGCGCACGATCACGGGCGCACGACCAGTGGTCGTGCACACTATGGACAGTGATCGTGCGTATTGACATGACAAAATCAAAAGAAGAACTAGGATAATGCGCACGAGCAGTGGCGCACGACCGGAGGTCGTGCGCACTATGTCCAATGGTCATTCGATTACCCCAAACAGAACTCCAGGAAAAGAAGAATCAATGCACACGATCAGTGGTGCACAACCGGTGGTTGTGTGCACTATGTCCAGTGGTTGTGCGATTACCCCCAGACAGATCTTGGAAATCAGAATACCAGTGCGCACGATCATCGGCGCACGACCAGTGGTCGTGCGCAATATATCCGATGATCGTGCGCAGTATTATTGCTTCCAAACTCCCCCGAAACACGCACACGACCCCTGTACCAAACACCGATATGCACCGACATTTCAGGCAATCACAAAAAGGAGTACAAACTATAAAAGTACGAAAAATATACAACCACGGGCCAAAATTGCACTTCCTAAGGAAATAAAGATAAGATGAAATATATACGATAATGAACTAAAAGTGAAGTGCATTCGAAGGAAAACTAGCCCAGATGGGTCCGAAAATCAATATATAAATAGGACTCATCACACCCCCAGACTTAACTATTTGTGCGTCCCGAGAAAACAAAATCAAAGCAGATAGAAAAAATTCATTTAGCTAACATAGAAATTATGATAAGGAGTACCATGCGAAGTCGCATGCTCGTACATGTACAAATATAGTAGAAGAAATTTTTAAGTATACATAATAGTTTATACTTTTCATAATGCGTACCAAAATTTTATTATTACTCAAAAATGGAATCACAGTGAATCATCCGGTCATGCATAGGAAGAAAGTAGGCAGGCCACTAAGGTAAGCTTTGCCAAAGATCGGGGCTCAGGGTCACCTCCAAAGGAATCCACCAATGTCGGGGACATACGCTTGCTCGTTCATACTCTCTCCACGACACTAGTTCGACTCAAGCGTGAATCCGTAGGACTTTAGGATAAGAGATGGGGCTTAGGTTACGGTGAGGTAAATAAAGATAAATAGGGAGGCTATGCACCTAACCCAAATGAGCTCGCACAAAAAGAGAATCCCTTTGCTAAACCAAAATATACGCGGGCACACCACACTCCCAAACTTAACTTTTAACATATGGGTGTTTGCACCGTCTACTCCAAATACAATCACCAAAACAAGAGGATTTTCTTTCATTCTTTTCTTTTCACCCCTTTTTTACCAAAAATTTGCTTTTTATTTTCTTTTTCTTTTCACAAGCTCAGCAAATATAAACTTTGGAGCACATCCACATATTCACAAAGATATCACCACATCAACACCCCAACATGAAAATTGAAAAACTCTAAAGCTCGAATTGGGTGTGCGAATAGGATAAGCTATTAGGCTTTGGTGAAATAATGGTTGAGGTGAATCAAAAGAATGGGTAGGCAAAATGGGGCTTAGCGAGGATATGATGTTAGGAACGGTACAAAGCTCAACCGGTCCAAAATGATTGCCTACATCACGCTAACGCTAGACTAACCATCTACCCATGCTTTGAGAGTAGCTTGGGGGCAAGTTCTTAGCCACCGAGAAAGGTAATCCTTCCTCCCGACTTGAGCAAAATGAGTCTAGTAACGGCTGTACATATCCCTACACTACCGTTTGATTCACAGCGGATTAACCAATATTTGAGTAGAATAAAAAGTCTTTACGCAAATAGAAAAATATAAAACTATAAGCATACAGAAAAATTAAATCTACTAGAATTTCTACACGAGATGAGAGAAATTGACTAGGAGCACAGCAAGGTCAACATTTTACTCCGTCTCACAATCCTATGCAGCATAATAATTTTCCCAAATCTAATAAAAAAATGAGTTTAACTCGCAGCACGCTAACGGCTAAGCATGCGCTCATGTGGGTGCAGTGGTGTGTGATGCAATGAAAAAATAAAAATAAAACAATAAAGGCTTCTAGTATGCAAATGAAATGTGCGCATGCAAATGGTAACAAGCATCAGCTCTCCACCAGACTTAAACTAAACTACTCAGCATATGATATATAAATTTAAATCAGATAAAGATATGGGAAGAGGTTACCCAATGCTCAACCAGTGAGCATACCAAAAGACGCTTGAAAAACTAAGGCAGGCCCGCCATACGAAGAATCACAACCCCGCCAATACGAAGTTGTCAAGAATACCTGCAGGGGTGAGCTCCGCAAAAACCAAAGAAAAATATACAAAATACAAAGAAATACTAAACTAAAATAGACATGGAAATAAAAATGTAGAAAATGAAAGATAACTTCTGGGGTTATTATCATCCCAGAACGACTTATTAAATTCTATACAGTTCTAGCTCTTGGGCCTATGAAATAAGAAATGCACAGGTAACTGTTCCATTATCCGTTGCGGTAGTGGGTACCGATACAGAGATAGAGCAGTTACCCCTATGCCTAAATAATCATACCTGCTCTTCACAGGCAGAGGAAATAGGAAGTAAGATGAGTAGCAGTACTGGTCCTCGCTCATCTCACCATAAAATAAATCCTTGCCTAACAAGGTATCATCTATAGGGAGACTGCAGGAGGAGAAAGCGATGAATGGAGCTTCCTCAACAAAGGAGGAATCAACCTCCTCGTGAAAGAGGATGAAAGTGAGGGGATAAGATACTTACTACTCTAGAGGGGGGGGGGTGAATAGAGTATTCAAAAATTAAGGAGACTCTAAACACTTTTCTTAGAGCTATTTGCGGAATATAAATATAAAAGCTTTAAATCTAAAGCCTAACTGAGTGTAGTGAATAAAAGACAAGCTCACTGAATTTTCAGTTGAACTTTTATACTAACACAGCAACTAGCAACCTAGTTAAAACTATCATAGCCACAGAGCAATGATTAAAATAAGCAACAGACAACACAAAAGCTTTTTAGTGGTTCCCCAATTGGGTACATCCACTCTTCTACCACCCTGGTAGGAATCCACTACAAGTTTTTGATCAGGTTCCCTGCCACCAGTAGATATGCTTCAGTTAGATCTAAAGACCCTTTAGGCTTTTGATCAGGTGCCTAAAAACCAACAAACAGGTTTTTGATCAGGTGCCCTTCCACCAATGGTTCACTTTTGAAGGGAGTAATAACCCTTTTACAAGAGGTTGAAAGAGAGAATTAAGATGTCTTCTCTGTGTTCAGATAAGCTAGTGGATGGCTCTGAATATATCAAAGCTCCCCCTGGCTTAGAGAATTTCAAGGAAGAAGCTTTGCTTTAGGGTGTAGGATCTCCAAATTGCTTGAGAAGACTTTCTGATACAGCCTTGAAGAAGACTCTAGATTTTGAATGAATGTTCTTCTTCAGCAGCTTTTGCAATCTGGGAGAGTTTGCAACAATGAATGTTCAGCAATCTGGGAGGTTCTTCTTCTTGAAAGCTTGAACTCTGAGTATTGATTTTCCTGAAGACAGGATGAACTCAGGAAGAAGAAGAACTTTTCTTTTCTTTTGAGATATCTCGTTCTTTGTCTGCTGTATGTTTGTATGTGTTATTCTCTGTATTCTTAGTTGTGAGTGAGTATTATTATCTTCAGCGGACTGCACTGATAATATAGAAACTTCTCTTCTTTTGAAAAAGCCTCGAGCCCTGCACTAGAAAAACTTTCCAAATAATAGAATAAAACAAAATAAAGAAACCTTCACCTGCAATCTTTTCTGTCATTCCAAAAAAGGAATTAAGGATATTAAAAAATATCCTTTCAATTTGACTTTACAAATTGGCACAGGAAACAAAGCCTAATTGATATATTACAGCTGTAGAAAAGCACGATTTCCTCTGATAAAACAAACGGCTTTATTCTGCCAAATCTCTCAATTTATGCAAAAGAAATATTGCAAATAAGCAAAAGAATATAAGCATTAAATTGAGAAGAATATACTGAATAAAATATGTCTTAAACAAGAGGAAATAAACCAAAGATCAAATGAAATGACTATAGATAAACGCAGACAAAAAGCGTCGACCAGAGATCGAAGATCGTTGATCTGAACAAGCAGATCGACGACCTGAAGAAAAATTGTCTTCACAGAAAAGGTCGACCAAGGCTACACGATCGTCGATCTGAATAAGCAGATCGTCGAACAACTTCAGAGTTCATATAACTCTGAGATTATCGATCAACAATCGAAGATCGTCGAGCGCCAATCGACTATCGTCGAGCACAATTTAACCATTTTTATTTCAATCCAATCTCAACTAATCTAACTCAAGGGTGGACTAACCTTTAGTCTAACCATTTACCAAGGATAATTCTTGGGTCAATTAAGCCTAATTGAGATGACATGGCCCAAATCAAAACTAGGGAACCAACAATCTCCCCATATTTGGGTGATGTCACTCAAACAAAAACAAATATAATGCAAGCAGATAAGAATAAACAACAACAAATAGATTAGAATAAATTAGGTAGTCAAAACAAACATCACAGACATTTATCAACAGAGTGTGAAGGAGGAATAGAAGTAGTAGGAGAGAAAGTGATTTTTCTTCTAGGATCATATGCATCCTTCTTTGGTAACTTCAAGTCCTGCTCTCCAATAATCTTTAGTTCTCTAGCTTTAGGTAGAACAGCTTCAGGATGTTTTTCCATATACTTTGAAGCATCAAAAACTTCTGAGCTGACTTGGAATCTGTCCAATTCTTTCTTTCTGTATGTTGACATGGTAGAAAATCCTGTGATATCTTTACCTTCAGCTTTAGCTTTCTTGATCTGAGCAGTTCCCACCAATTCTAAAAGTCTAGCCATTTTTAAGTTAGGATCAAGCTCTTGACTTTCCTAAGTGTTTTCATCATCTGGATTCAATGGATTCACATCCTAAAATTTTACTGATTGAGTTAGAAAACTCTCAGTTTGCTCTTGAGATGGCTTGACATTTGAATCTTTTGGCACTTTAATCATAAGACTAGATGGAGGAGCAAACTCAGCATATTTCTTGCTTGATTTGTAAGAGTATATAACTCTTTTTCTTTTGACATCTACTAGCTTGACCTGGGCAAGTTTTTCCTTTGAAGGAGACAATTTTGTTTTGGGAGGAGACCTAGGAGCTGGAGGAGGAGAGAAAGTTTGTTGTTGATATACAACTTCCTTTACTTGCTCTCTTTGACTGTCTGAATGCCTAGTCTGCCTCTGATCATGAGACCTGCTGGGAGGAGGCTGCCTGCCCTTCCTCTGATAGATGTATGGTTGATTTTGTCTGGTAGAAGGAGCAAAAGATCTGGGAGCAACATTTCCTAAAGCACCAGCAGAGGGAGGAGGAGGAGGAGGACCTCTCTGAATCCCCTTGGGAGGAGGAGAGTTCTTCCTACTCTTCTTCCTTGCTTTCTGAGCATTTTTTGAATACAACATCCAAGCCTCCAAATTCTTAGATTTAGGATCAATTCCTTTCAGAATATAGTATGGAATATAATGATCTAGGTTAGGAGGTGCTAGAGCTATGGCCTTCCTTTTCTTTTGAGCAGTCCTTTTCTTTTTCTTTTTATCTTCTGAATCATCAGAATCTTCATCCTCATCCTCAGAATGTGAGGACTGAGGTTTTGCATACAGATCATCAATATCTTTTAGCATAGCTTCCTCTTGTTCTTTAGCTTTTAGAAGAGCCTTTTCTCTTTCTTCTTCTAATATATCTTGAGCCAATAGAGAGTCCAAATCTGGACCTAGGGTGTCATCCCAAAGAGTAGAGGGCGCAGAAGATACAGCAGATTCAACTTCTGGAATAGCAACTGGCACACTTTTATCTGAAGACTCTACTGAATTCCATTTAGCTTTTAAGAAGGAGGTAATAATCCCTTCTAGATGTCTGGCAACTACAGGAGTGGAAATCTCCTCAAGACAAAATTTGAAGGCAAAGGCTGCTTCAGCTATTGCTTCAGAAATAATAAAACTGTCCAAAATTTGAAGGCTCATTGGTATCTGATAGCACACAATGTCCTGAAGGGGATCAAAAGAACAAGGGGAGGACTGATAGATATAATGGCCTCCAAGAGATGAGAGAGGTGACTCATCATCTGAATAAAGAAATGCCTCCAGTTCATCTTGAACTACTAGAGCATCTATATCTACAACTATCCTCTGAACTGAATCTGGAAAGACTTTATCTGGAACTGCATCTGAACATGTTTCTAGCTCCATTGCTGCTGGAGATTGCACAACCTGACGAGCCCAAGCAGTGCCTGAATCATCATCATTGAGCATCTCCCCCTGCCTGGGTTCAGTGGCAACTAAACCCAGGCCCCTAGATGAAGAAAGGGCTGAGAGGGCAGTGATGGAGGCAGCAAGTGATGAGATGTAGATAGCAAGGGGGGCAATGGCTTTAGCTATCATTGTTTTAATGGATGGAGTAATGAGGTCTAGGATATTGGCAATGAATTCTGGTGTAAATTGAAATGATGGTGGAATGATAGATGGGGAAACATCAGAATTGATGTTCTTCTGAGCTTGGGCTTCATTAATTGGGGAATTATGATGAGATGGATGATCATTAGTGGGTGATTGATGATTTGAGGTAGCTGGGGAATGATGAGGAGATGGAGTAAGCAGATTGAACATGGAATCTATGTTGAAGTATGGTATCTCAGCTAGATGAGTTGGAGTTGGAGAAGCAGATTATGATGGATGGGTCACATGAGAAGAATGTGTTTCAATGGAGGTGGATGGTAAGGAGGATAAAGAAGGAATTTCTTCGCTAGGGTGGGAAGTGGCTTCAGGAGCCCTTGTTCCCTCAGATGTTGTAGGGGCAGACCCAGCCTTTGATGGTTTCTTGATGGTCCTTTTCCACTTAACAAACAGAGAAGGATCAATTCTCTTACTGGCATTGATTGCTGTAGGAGCAGAACCTAACAGCTGGGAAGCTTTCTTGGATAGAAAGAACCCAATCAACCTACCTTGAGTCACCTCTTTCTTATTGTTCTTTTTCCTGAGCAATTCAAATATCAATCCAGCCCAGTTTATTTATTTCTTATTCAGTATCGCTGACATCAAGGCAAATTGTTGCCTGTTGATGTTGTCATGGGCTGAATGCTTTCCAAGCAACACTTTTCAAACCAAGTCAGCCAAGAACTTAAAACCAACAGATAGATTTACTTTCAGGAGCTTAGATGGAATGCCTTCTACATGTCCCATCTCTAACAACATCCTACCATACTCAGCAGAATCTTACTCATACTCATCAGATCCATTCTTTAACTCAAAGATTTCAGTCAGAATTTCGGGAGTAAGAGTTACCTCCACACCGTTGATGGTTCCTGTCATTGCTTTGTCATATGAAGAAGATGTATAGACCCATTCCTTTATTTCTGATAGGTGGAGTTTGATTTTTATAGACATGAGTTTCTTGAGACCTTGATCATCACATAACTGCAGCATTTCTCAGTAAACCTATTCGCAGTCGCTGAACGAATCAAAATCAACACTTGAATCGGCATCGAACTTCATCACGGACAGGGTTGCAGAGTAAATCGCCATGGAATCGACGAGAGAAATCGCAAGAAGAGAGAGTGAGAAAGCGCGAGACGAGAGCTCGAAATAGTCCTGAAAGCAGAATATGAAACGACGAGCTCCATCGACGATCTTCAGACCTAAATAGACGATAGTTTAGAAATAAACTAGAATCGTCGATCTTTGAATGATGATCAGGAGAATCATTCGTCGATCGTCGATCGACGATCGATTTCCGAAGCAGAGTCGTCGATCGTCGATCGACGATTTCTGTCTCTAAAAGCAAAGAGCTATCGTAGACTAAGGGTCGACGATTTAGCTCAACCTATTCGACGATCTTCGAACACCGTTCGACGATCTCAGAATAGATTTCAACTTAGCAGATTTCTACACTTAGTCTGATCCATTCATCATGCCTAGTTGATTCAAAAAGAATAAATGTTTTTGTTCATCTAAAGGCTTTGTAAATATATCACTTCTCTGAAGATCTGTGGGTATAAACTCGAAATTTATTTTATTCTTGTCAACACAGTCTCTAAGAAAATGGTGTCTAATATCTATGTGCTTAGTTCTAGAATGGTGCACAGGATTTTGTGCTATGGAAATAGCACTAGTACTGTCACACATACTTTTGGTGTTTTTATGTGTGTACCCATAAACCAATAGTTGATTTTGAATCCACAGTATCTGTGAACAGCAACTAGCAGCTGCTATATATTCAACCTCTATAGTTGAAGTTAAAACAGAAGACTGCTTCTTGCAAAATCAAGAGACTAATCTCTCACCTAGGAACTGACAAGTCCCTGAGGTGCTCTTCCTGTCAACTCTACAGCCAGCATAGTCAGCATCTGAGTATCCAATCAACTCAAATTCTGATTCAGCTTGGTACCAAAGTCCTAAATTTGGACATCCCTTCAGGTATCTTAAGATTCTCTTAAGAAGAGTTAAGTGAGATTCCTTGGGGTGGACCTGAAATCTAGCACAGAGGCATATGACAAACATTATATTAGGCCTACTTGTAGTTAGATATAATAGGGAACAAACAATGGCCCTATAATATTTCTGATCAACAGGATTTCCCTTTTCATAAGAATCAATAACTACATTAGTAGCCATAGGAGTGTGCATTACTGAAGCATCTACTATCCCAAACTTCTTTACCAATTCCTTGGCATACTTAGATTGGGAGATGAAGATGCCATCAGCATCTTGTTTCACTTGGAGACCAAGGAAATAAGACAACTCACCCATACTACTCATCTCAAACTTAGAATGCATTAGGTCTGAGTACCTTTTGCATAGTTTGGGATCAGTGGAACCAAATATAATGTCATCCACATAAATTTGAACTAACAGGATCTTGTCCTTGTGGTGCTTAATAAAAAGGGTTCTATCAACTATTCCTCTAACAAACTTATGTTCTAATAGGAAACTAGCTAGAGTTTCATACCATGCTCTAAGAGCCTGCTTAAGTCCATACAGAGCTTTTTGCAACTTAAAAACATGTGAGGGATAAGTTGAAGAAATGAAACCAGGGGGTTGTTCAACAAATACCTCTTCCTTTAGCTCTCCATTAAGGAATGCACTCTTTACATCCATTTGGAACACCTAAAACTTCATGTAGGCTGCATAGGCTAGAAAGATCCTTATTGCCTCTAGCCTTGCAACAGGAGCAAATGTCTGATCATAATCTATGCCTTCTTCCTGTCTGTAGCCCTGTGCTACAAGCCTTGCTTTATTCCTTATAATAATTCCTTGAGCATCCAACTTGTTTCTAAACACCCATTTGGTGCCTATAACCAATTGACCTTTTGGTCTTGGGACCAAATTCCAAACTTTACACCTTTCAAACTGGTTTAGCTCCTCTTGCATAGCAATGATCCAGTTGGGATCTTGCTCAACATCTTTTATGGTTAGGGGATCAATATGTGAAAGAAAACAAGCAAGCATCACATCTTGACTTAGTTGATGTCTAGTTTGCACACCAGTTGAAATGTCTCCAATCACTTGAGATGTAGGATGATCTCTATGTGTGATATAATCAGTTGGTGGTATGTTTTCTTCAACAGCAGTTGGAATCAATTCCTCCGGTAGAATTAGATTGGCTGTTGGTAGAGTTGTAATCACTTCTACTTGGTCTTCATTACTGTCTGAATCAACTATCTGAAGAGTTGGTTGAGGTTGAATCTTTTGAGTGAGTTTCAGCTCATCCAAATTCTTGCACAAATCAGGTACCTGCAAAGAGTTACTGGAAGAAGTTTCCTTCTCTCTGTAAAACATGTTAGTTTCATCAAAAGATATATATGTACTAACTCTTCAATTTTCAATGTGGATTTATTTAGTACCCTATAAGATTTGCTTACTTGGGAATATCCTAGAAAGATTCCCATTGAAGCCTTTGCTTCAAACTTTCTAATGTAGTCTTTGTTATTGTTGTGAATGAAAACTATACAGCCAAAAACTCTAAAATAATCTATTTTAGGTTTCTTTCCTTTAAGCAATTCATAGGGAGTCTTCCCTTTAGTTTATGTATCATACTCCTATTCAGTACATAGTTAGCTGTGCTAACTGCTTCTGCCCAAAAGGATAGAGACATATTAGCATCTGCTAACAATGTTCCTGCAGCTTCAATCAGGGTTCTGTTTTTCCTTTCCACTACCACATTTTATTGAGGAGTTCTTGGAGCAGAGAAGCTATGCCTGATACCTTCTTTCTCATATAATTCTTACATAAGAAGAGATTCAAACTCAGTACCATGATCACTTCTGATCAAGGCAACTTGAGTAGAATACTCAGTCTGTATACAAAGTAGAAAATCTGTAAGAACTTTAAAGTTATCAAATTTAGTTCTCAAGAAGAACACCCAAGTGAACCTAGAGTAATCATCTACTATTACTAGGGTATAGAATTTCCCTCCTAGACTCTGTACAGCTATTGGACCAAAGAGATCCAAGTGCAATAGGTATAGGATTCTAGGTGAATCACTTTTATTTACAGCTTTGAAACTATTTTTAGTTTGCTTGCCTAGCTGACAAGCCTTGCATAGGACTTCCTTCTTGTAGGGGCAAGAGGGCAAACCTCTGACAAGGTTATATTTAGATAACCTATATATATTCTTAAGGTTAACATGACCTAGCCTCTTATGCCACAAAGTATTATTACTACTCACCTCATTAAATAAAAAAATTTCAGAAGAGGTGGATTTGAAATCTACAAGAAAAATATTTCCTTGCCTAATGCCTACTAATACAACTTTATTATCCAAAGTAATATTGCACAGAGTATTAGAAAACCAAACCTGGTAGCCAGCATCACACAACTGACTTACAGAAATGAGATTGTGCTTGAGTCCTGTGACATAAGCTACCTTCTTGAGAGTCACTGACCCTATGGTGAATTTACCATATCCTTCAGTCTGACCACAGCTGGAATCACCAAAGACTACCTTTGGTCCCAACTTGGCTTTGAAGCTTGAAAGGTTCTCTTTGTTTCCAGTCATATGCTTGGAGCATCCACTATCCAAATACCACTTGTCCTGAGTGATAGGATAGGTCTTCACCTGATATAAGATAGATTAAACATTGTGGACCCAGGTAACCTTGGGTCCATTGTTCTTCACATAGGAAAAACTAGAAATGAAAGAATATGCAGGTTGAGGGTGATATCCTAAGGGATGAGATCTCCTAGGTGGGATAATCCAATTAGCAGACCTAGGGTTGCTATTAAACTTATGGTTTCTGTGAGCATTGTTGTGATTCTGGAAATTTAGTTCTGATCGTCAATCGATGTTCGACGATCGGTACCCAGATCGTCGATCTTGGTTTACAGAAAAGGATTCTTGATTCCACGATCGTTGATCTCTGTTCGATAACTCAGGCTGAGATCGTCGATCACTCATTTCTATGTAGTTATACCTAGCAGGTGAGTTCAGAGATCGTCGATTGTTGTTCGACGATGAGTGCAGCGATCATCGACGGGCGTTCAACGATTTTTGTATTTCTATGAATTTCTATTTCCTTTTGTCTCTCTTAATCTTTTTAAAGGTTTTCTTAGCCTTTTGAATGACCTCAGTGTTGTGTAATCCCTTTTCAGAAACAAACTTTACTGGAGTAGAAAGATTGTA
Organism: Platanthera zijinensis; assembly: GCA_039513925.1. Lineage (NCBI taxonomy): Eukaryota > Viridiplantae > Streptophyta > Magnoliopsida > Asparagales > Orchidaceae > Platanthera > Platanthera zijinensis. The sequence goes on along the minus strand of CM077091.1, from coordinate 43,953,720 downwards.
TTCAAAGAGCAATGGGGTTCACTAGGGGAGGCTCCTAAGCCCAACTTATTGTTGTCTGTCCTAGTGTTAGCAGTGCTTGTGATTTCGCGCAACTTAAGGCTTCTTCCATTAAGTGAATCTTTTTACCTCTTAGCTTTAGCTAGTTCTAATTTAAGAAATTTGATTTCTTCAGATGCTCTAGTGAGTTCAGATTCTAACCTAATGTTTTCACTAGATAGATATTTTTATTCAACTAGTTTATCTCTAAGTAACTTAATCTCATTTTCTGAACTAAGTAAATCTAGGCAAAGAGTTTTAAATTCATGCTTAAATTCATCAGAGGTAAAATAATAAGATGCAATTACTTGGTCTTCATCAGATAATTCATCCTCCTCATCTTCAATCATCTCTGCAGCTGAGTTATTGCTATAGGCATTGATTTCCATAAGGCAAATCTCCTTAGCCTTCTTCTCTTCTTCATCATCTTTACTGGAGCTAGAGGAAGAGGAGTCTTCCTCAGTATCACTCCAGGTCTTTGCAACAAGACCTTTCTCTTTCTTCTTGTATTTGTGAGAAGATGTCTTGGAATAGTGCTTCTCATGTTCCTTCTCTTTTCTCCTTTCCTTATGCTTTGTCTCTAGACACTCAGGGAGAATGTGTCCAGGCTTCCTACATATATAACAAATAATTTCATTAGATGGGATTTTATAATACCTTGGCTTGTCATCATATTTTGATGACTTTCTTCTGTTGTACTTTCTGCCCATCTTGTAGAACATCTTGGCAAAGAGTGCCATCAGTTCTTCATTTGATTGAGTCACTTTGGACTCATTATTAGCCTTAAGAGCAAGGGTTTGCTCTTTCCTTGTTGGAGTAGATGCTTTGGCTTCAGCTTCAACATCCCTGGTCTTCAGTACTTGCTCAAATGATTTGAGCTTACCAAGGAGAGATTTAGTTTAAATCTTTGTTGTACTTCTGGACTCCTTGATTGTCCAGATTCTGAGATCCCATGTGCTGGGGAAGCACATCAGTATTTTATCATTGACTTCTGTCAATGTGATCTCCTTATCAAGTGTCCTCAACTCAATGATAATGGAGCTGAGCCTTGTGTACATAGCTTCTACTGTCTCATCTTCTTCCTTCTTGAAGTTCTCATATTGGGATATGAGGTTGGACCTTCTATTCTTCCTCTCATCAGCTGAACCAGCTACAATCTGATTCAGTGAGTCCCACATGGCTTTTGCTGAGGTGCAATTAGCCACTTTCTGGAATGTCTCATCAGACATAGTCTGAGCCAGAATATTCATAGCTTTGGCATCAGCTATCTTGGCCTTCTTGTAAGTTTCATTATAGTCAGGAGGTGGCACTGCACTGAGATTTGCAGATGTTGTAGCAGTAGCTGTAGCAGGTGGTGTTGGTGGCCCTGTTAAGATAGATGAAAAAATATCTTCATCAATAGAGTTCATGTAAAGTCTAATTCTTGCCTTCCAGATGCCAAACTTGGCTAAGTTTCATACTGGAGGTCTGGTGTTAGAGTAATCTTTGTACTAGGCCATGAGTCTAATGTGAGTGTATATGGTATCCAAGTATCTTATCATAAGATCTTATGGTTAGGGTGTTAGCCTGTTCAACAAATCAACCCGATAAGGATTTAGTTGTTGAATAACCAACCTCCCTCTAATACCAATTGAAAGTGAGGGGATAAGATACTTACTACTCTAAAGGGGGGGGGGGTGAATAGAGTATTCAAAAATTAAGGAGACTCTAAACACTTCTCTTAAAGCTATTTGCGAAATATAAAAATAAAAGCTTTAAATCTAAAGCCTAACTGAGTGTAGTGAATAAAAGAGAAGCTCACTGAATTTTCAGTTGGACTTTTATCCTAACACAGCAACTAGCAACCTAGTTAAAACTATCACAACATAGAGCAATGATTAAAATAAGCAACAGACAATACAAGAGCTTTATAGTGGTTCCCCAATTGGGTACATCCACTCTTCTACCACTCTGGTAGGAATCCACTACAGGTTTTTGATCAGGTGCCATGCCACCAGTAGATCTGCTTCAGGTAGATCTAAAGACCCTTCAGGCTTTTGATCAGGAGCCTAAAAACCAACAAACAGGTTTTTGATCAGGTGCCCTTCCACCAATGGTTCACTTTTGAAGGGAGTAATAACCCTTTTACAGGAGGTTGAAAGAGAGAATTAAGATGTATTCTCTGTGTTCTGAGAAGCTAGTGGATGTCTCTTAATATATCAAAGCTCCCCCTGGCTTAGAGAATGTCTAGGAAGAAGCTTTGCTTCAGGGTGTAGGATCTCCAAATTGCTTGAGAAGACTTTCTGATACAGGCTTGAAGAAGACTCTAGATTTTGAATGAATGTTCTTCTTCAGCAGCTTTTGCAATCTGGGAGAGTTTTCAACAATGAATGTTCAGCAATCTAGGAGGTTCTTCTTCTTGAAAGCTTGAACTCTGAGTATTGATTTTCCTGAAGACAGGATGAACTCAGGAAGAAGAAGAACTTTTCTTTTCTCTCGAGATATCTGGTTCTGTGTATGCTGTATGTTTGTATGTGTTATTCTCTGTATTCTGAGTTGTGAGTGAGTATTGTTATCTTCAGCCGATTGCATTGATAATATAGAAACTTCTCTTCTTTTGAAAAAGCCTCAAGCCCTGCACTAGAAAAACTTTCCAAATAATAGAATAAAACAAAATAAAGAAACCTGCACCTGCAATCTTTTCTGTCATTCCCAAAAAGGAATTAAGGATATTAAAAAATATCCTTTCAATTTGACTTTACAAATTTGCACAGGAAACAAAGACCAACGGCTATATTACAGCTGTAGAAAAGTACGATTTCCTCTGATAAAACAAACGGCTTTATTCTACCAAATCTCTCAATTTATGCAAAAGAAATATTGCAAATAAGCAAAAGAATATAAGCATTAAATTGAGCAGAATATACTGAATAAAATATGTCTTAAACAAGAGGAAATAAACCAAAGATCAAATGAAATGACTATATATAAACGCGAACAGAAAGCGTCGACCACAGATCGAAGATCGTCGATCTGAACAAGCAGATCGTCGACTTGAAGAAAAACTATCTTCACAGAAAACGTCGACCAAGGCTACACGATCGTCAATCTGAATCAGCAGATCGTCGACCCACTTCAGAGTTCATATAACTCTGAGATCGTTGATCATCAATTGAAGATCGTCGAGCGACAATCGATTATCGTCGAGCACAATTTAACCATTTTTATTTCAATCCAATCTAAACTAATCTAACTCAAGGGTGGACTAACCTTTAGTCTAACCATTGACCAAGGATAATTCTTGTGTCAATTAAGCCTAATTGAGATGACATGGCCCAAATCAAAACTAGGGAACCAACAGAGGATGCTATCATCTACGACTCGAGCTAAAAGCTCCAAGTCCTCCTAAAGTACCTGCGAAGACTCAACCCGTAAGGGCTCAAATAAAGAAGGGGGATCAAGGAATAAAAGAGACGAAGAACATAAGGAAATAATCAGGGGAGTGATCTTGGTTTCTCTCCCTAAAGGCTGAGGTAGAAAAATATCGTCGGCATTATCGACAAAGCCACAAGGCTTGGCAGGATCCATAGAGGCCTCCACCAAGACTTGGACTTCCTCCTCTAGTGTCGAGGGAGAATCCTCGACACCAGGAAGGTTGTCCTCCTCCACGGGGGTGGAAACAATCCATGTATAACAAGCCTCAACTTACGATGCATTGTCGAAAATGTCATAAGAAACGACTGTAGTAGAATGCACAAAAGGAGGAAGAACATTGCTTGGATAAAAGTCAAGCACAGGTTCCTCACAAAGAATCGGCTCCACGCTTGGAGCTGTATGCACATGAGAGATGGGCTCAGCCACGTCGAAGCCTAGATCAGCCACACATATGGTGGTTGTGTCCGCATCATTCCCTTAAAAAAATGAAGGTGACAGGGTCACATAACCAGAGGATCAAGGTGTGCCACTTAGGGTAGGAGTCGGGATGATCCGGATGTCCGACTCATCATCCTCTTCCATAACACGGAGGTACTCGACACAATCCTTTAGGACATGTTCTGTTGTACGACAATACAAGAACTTTCTCACAGTACTCTGCGGTCCATGTTAGACAGGAGAAGCATAAGAGAATGGTGTATGCGGCGAAGAAGAATGACCATAAGCTCGTGGCACAGTGTTTGAAGGGCTGTACGAAAATAGCATCTCATGCATTGTGTTCTGAGGCTTATGCTCAATATCTCTCGTAGGGCATTCAAGACTAGCGTGGGAGGAATTTTCACACCAATGACATTGGGCATACGAATATCCCCACATGGTGTTGAAATAACAAATTCGAAATAAAATGTGCAAATTACTAAATCCAACAATATATAACTACAGTTGCCTAAACAAACAAGAAAAAGGCAATCTAAACCTAAATAGAACAAAACAAAAGCGATTTACAAAGGAAAAGGAAAGCAATCTCACGGCTCCCTCTCTAGAAACTCACACGACTGTGTTCCCCTACATGGATATGATGGAGGAGGCCGAGATGAAGCTTCGGCTTGGATTTGGCGGTGAAATCTTTCCCGGATCCCCTCCCTACGGTGAGAGATGAAGGGGAATGGCCGAACCCTTCGTCGGAGGCGAAAAACGGCGGAGAAAATTCGGTCTCCCAGAATTAGGGTGGAACCTGCATATTTATAGAATACATAACCTAACAATGCGCACGATCACGGGGGCACGACCAGTGGTCGTGCACACTATGTCTAGTGATCATGCGTATTGACATGGCAGAATCAAAAGAAGAACTCGGATAATGCACACGAGCAGTGGCGCACGACCGGTGGTCATGCGCACTATGTCGAATGGTCATGCAATTACCCCAGACAGAACTCCAGGAAAAGAGGAATCAATGCACATGATCAGTGGCGCACGACCGGTAGTCATGCGCACTATGTCCAGTGGTCGTGCGATTACCCCAGGCAGATCTTGGAAATCAGAATACCAGTGCGCACGATCATCGGCACACGACCAGTGGTCATGCACAATAGATCCGATGATTATGCGATGTATTACTGCTTCCAAACTCCCCCGGAACACGCATATGACCCCTGTACCAAACACCGATATGCGCCGACATTCCAAACAATCACAAAAAGGAGTACAAACTATAAAAGTACAAAAAATACACAACCACAGTCCAAAAGTGCACTTCCTAAGGAAATAAAGATAAGATGAAATTTATACGATAATGAACTAAAAGTGATGTGTATTCGAAGGAAAACTAGCGCAGATGAGTCCGAAAATCACTATATAAATAGGACTCATCAGTGGACAGGATCCATATTTCACTAACACTATGAGTCAGCTTTGGATTTTCTCTCACAATGCGGTTATTTAGGTAGGCAATGCTTGCCAATTGCATCACTATGTAATTCTTGTATGACTGGTGAATAACTCTATTCACATCCTCATATGATGCATTCCAACCCTATGCCTCTGGGCACTCAACCTTTGAGGTCACCCAGTTAAGCTTGACCCGATGTCGGCAGTGGGATACCAAAATTATCCACTAGCACCCTTACCAAGATAGATCAATGCACCTTGCTGTTGCATGCCCATACTTCATCGATCGAGGCATAAAAATTGTCATCCATCAGAAGCCATCCGAATACTTAATATTGCTTAAGGGATTTTTTATATTTGATTAACTCTTTAATCATGGTTAACATTTAACCAATGTGCATATCCGTAAACATTCAACACTATACATAATCCAAATGCATCCTAGATGTGCATGAGAATATCATCAACACTTGATGTGCATGAGAATATCATCGACACTTGATGAACTGGGCAAAATCTGAACATCTAGAACACTTCTACATCTTCAGATTTACATGAACTGGACATAAGCAACACCAAATCCACTTACATAGTAGACGCTCGTCTCTCTATGTGAGATTCAAAATCTAACACACCTGGTTTCACAAACTAACTAGAGGGGCGATTACAGTTAAGGAGTAACAAAGATATCACAACGAAATCACATGCGCTCCTTGCGGGGTTCCAAAGGACAGCGCCCCTGCGATGGATTCCAGTCACCCATGGCAACGAAATCACATGCGCTCCCTTAATGCTTCTAAAATTCCATATCTTCACGCATTGGATTTAACATCTTCTAAAACAATGATCATCTCAGAAACTCCCTCTGATACCATTGTTGGGTTTTACTATACCACACAACAGTTGTGCGCAACGAAATAAAGAAACAAGGAAAACCCAAAAGTAAGTTGTGGATCTTGCGATGACAATTAATCAAGAAGTAATGTTGCAATAAATAAATTTATACCTTAGTGGAATTGAGTCGATACTCAACCTAGATGCTACGATTGATTCCAACGAATGGCAATGGTCAAAGTTCCGAGCATAGAATATTGTCCACGCCTCTACGCGTATCCACACGAGCACGAAGAACACTAAAATCTTATCGCACAAGATCTAGGTCGGAAAGAGGCTTGCCCTTAACGTCTCCACAGAGTACTAGATCTGATCAAGGAGAGGTGGAAATAATGAAGACGATGCTTAGGAAACACTTTCTGGTGGCGGCAAGGGATGGTGGATAGTCGGCAGTGTCAAGCGGCTGTCGGCGGAAGTGGCGGTGACGGTTGCGGATGCGGAACAGTTTCGTTGCGACGAGATCGTCGCTCAGCTAGGTCAGGAAAAACCTGTAAGTCATTTGGTTTACTGTTCATAATGATTATATACATTAGACCGAACCAGCCGATAATCGCAGACCAGTCGAACCAGACTTAAAGGAAATAAACCGGTCGAAATAGAATTCAGCGAGTATCAACGTGATATTCGACGAATCGGCGAGTGGTCACGATAACACACGATGAATCGTGAAGTGGTCACGACGACACTTGACAAATCGGCGAGATATCACGATGATACTCGACGAATTGGCTATAGGTCATGACGACACTCGACGAATCAGCGAGAGATCGTGACGATACTCGACGAATCCAGACCATTTGTCGAAACCCCTTACCCATACTTGATGAATTTCCCTTAGCATTTTTTCGACTACATACCTATCGACCCATATTCACAATACAGGTCCCTGAATGAAATTCCACAGCATCCAGATCGTCATAAGCTTGGTCCTTCACTCATATCACATATGAGCATGGCCAACACAAACCTTTCCAACTTTTCCAAAGCTCTTATGTGCGACCCCATAGGCTCATAATGCGTTGGTAGTGAGGCTTCATACTTGATGACTTCTAGAACACCATGGTTGCACCAATATGATCACCCTCCATCCCTGAGTAGATCAGAATGTCATCGATAAAGATTATGACAAAGACATCTAAGTAGGGTTTTAATACACGGTTCATTAGGCTCATGAACGCAGATGGAGCATTCGTGAGTCCGAAGGGCATAACCATGAATTTGTACAATCCATATAAATATATATCTAAAACTGAAGGCTGTCTTCGAGATGTCCACCTATTGTGTAAGACCCCCCTCTCGGAATACAAGACACGACTGAGGGGAGTCTTATGCCCAGAACAGCCGCCTTACGGTAGCGTCAGCACACAGGCTAACCTGTACCGGAAGACGCCTGTTCTGTTGGAAAAAAAATCCAATATCACATTAACAACCCATCAATAAAAGGAAACACAGAAGTAAGGACCCACAAAAAGTAAAAGTCCAGAGAATATACAAACCCAGGAAGCTATGTAAAAGTTCATGTAAATATCAGAGTACAAAGCTTGCTCAAAAACGCTATAACAAATGCTCAAAATCTAACATCTATCACTGATGGTAATGAAGGCAAGGTATTATCAGGCTGTCTCCCTGACCTGGTTGCTCTCCTGTACGGGGTGCTGCTGTTACTCCGTCTGCGGGATGTCCTCCTAAAATGGAAGGTGTAGCAACCATTAGTCATAAATACTAAGTGGCTTCATATCCTCTCATCCCGACGACTCTTAGGCACTGGGAGGGAGGAAATAAAGAGGAGCACAATGTCACAACCCGCATTTTCTCCGAATTTAGGAATTATTAGAGTATGAGAAAACACGCGTCATGATGCCATGTCAAGCAGGGGATAACTGCTGACGCTCAGGCAAAAACCATCTACTAACTTTATGAAAGAAAATCATGAGTTTAATGATTAGAAAATCAGTTATATTTTTGAGGCCATATCCCTCGGCTCGGTGGATCACCTAGTCCACAGTTAGAAACTATACTTATGCGCTGCGGAAAAGTACTTTATTCAGGTTTGACATCCTAAGAAGTGCATAAGAGCCCTAAGAGGACCACTTATGCTATGCAAGACTCTACATTTAATTTATATTATATATAATAAAACGATTTTTATACGTTGTTTGGAAAATAGTGATATACTTTTATAAGACATGCTGATAATGCAATATACTTACAATAATAATTGTAGTTTTAAAATAGCTAGCAACCTAGCATAAATCCTCCACAGAGCAAGTAGACTATCTCCAGAAAATGGTAGCAGCAAAAGTAATGTATCTAGTACAAAGGTAAAAAAACTACCAGTGGGCGCCAATAACCTGACATGAACCCACTTGCACATATGTATGTCTGTAAGAAAAGTACAGAAAAACTACCTCACTAACAAAGCAACAGGATCTCCAAAGCCCAAGAGACCACCAGCAACACCACCGCAACCTAGCCACCAAACTAGCTACTGCTCAGAACCTGAGGCATTCAAAAGAAGGAAGAATACCTCAGCAAGCAAAACAAGGAAAAACTGCATGAAAGTGTCAACTAGGGAAATAAATGAAAGAGGAAAACACGCAGCAGTAAAAGTCACAACTTCCCAAAGCAAGACACCAAGGAATGCACTACGTGCGAGGATACAGTATCAACCCTGCCCAGAAACTACATCCTGTAGGGTCTACTAGGCTACCAAGAGCCCAAAGTGCTGCAATCTACCAAGGAAGAAACTTCTAACACCATAAGATGTGGGAGATGGTAGTAGTGAAACAAACAACATGGATCCGGGTTGGAGGCAAACTCAGTCCCCCAACCACCATTTCCAAGCCAACAAACTCAAGGGTCTACATGTGAAAGCACAAGGGACCTTCCACCCCCTTGCCCAGCCCGTACCAGGAGCAAGATAGAAGAATAAGGGTGGCCTTGGATAAATTACACAACACCTCCCTCATTAAGAGCTCCAAACCACCACTACTAACCACGACCCATGATTCGGCCTTTAGGAAAGAAAAACATGGCCGACAAGGAAACTCAAAATATAAACAAGGAATTCACTCAGGAACGAAAATCGAGGTAGAGGAAAAAGTGTTGAAATGACCCAACACGGCTTGGCGTTGAGTGGGACCCACTCAATGCCTACCAAGACCTTGGCGTTGAGTGAGCTAGCCTCACTCAGCGCCAGAACAAGCATGGAGTTGAGTGAGGTTCACTCACTCAACACCCTCCAGAAGAACAACACTGGCGTTGAGTGAGCTAGCCTCACTCAACGCCAAAACAGCTATGGCGTTGAGTGAGGTACACTCACTAAAAGCCCTGGTACATAACCTCAATCAGAGAAAGTTGCATTGAGTGAGCTAGCCTCACTCAATGCCAAAACAGCAATGGCGTTGAGTGAAGCTCACTCACTCAACGCCCTTATACTTAGCCGCAAAAGAAAACTGCGGCGTTGAGTGAGTCCACCTCACTCAACGCCAAAACAGCAATGGAGTTGAGTGAGGTTTACTCACTCAATGCCCTGGCACTTAGCCGCAACAAGGCAAATCTACGGCGTTGAGTGAGCTGACCTCACTTAACGCCAAAACAGCAATGGCGTTGAGTGAGTTCGTCTCACTCAATGCCAGAAGTTCTAGGCGCAAAGAAGGGCTGTGGCGTTAAGTGAGTCTACCTCACTCAACGCCAAAGCAAAAATGGTGTTGAGTGAGGTTCACTCACTCAACGCCACGGGACTTGGCCGCAAACTTGCCTTCGGCGTTGAGTGAAGTTACCTCACTCAACGCCAAACCAACAATGGCGTTGAGTGAGGTCAACTCACTCAACACCAAAGTACTTAGCCTCAGAAAATGCTATGGCGTTGAGTGAGCACACCTCACTCAATGCCAAAGTACTTGACTGCACAGAAGCGACGACATTGAGTGAGTCCACCTCACTCAATGCCAAAACCGAAATGGCGTTGAGTGAGGTCGACTCACTCAACGCCAAAACACTTAGCTTCTCAGGAAAACCGCGGCATTGAGCGAGCTTGCCTCACTCAATGCCAAAACGGAAATGGCATTGAGTGAGGTCGACTCACTCAACGCCAAAGTACTTAGCCGCTAGCAGGGGCTGTGGCGTTGAGTGAATCCACCTCACTCAACGCCCAAGTACTTACAAATATTCTGACTGGCTACAGCTACGGCGTTGAGTGTATGCACAACACTCAATGCCAAACCCGCAAAGGCTTTGAGTGTGTGCACCACACTCAACGCCGACCAGACAGAATTAAAAAAAAACTCTTACCAACAACACAGCAGGCACCCCCTTCTCTCACACTCTCTCGGCTTCACCTGCAAGCCACCAACAAGACAGCAATCTGGAATAAAACTGATTGCATTACACCGGCGGGTTGAGCACCAACATCGGAAAGAGGGGGGCTCAATAGGAGAATCTAAACCCTAATTTTTCAGCAAGATGAAGAACATGCTTTGCTTCTACCCTAGGGCTAATCGGGATTTTCAAAAATTACAAGAGAACAAAAGAATGGAAAGGGCAAGAACACAACTTGCCTCGATTTCCTGCGAAGCTTGGTCGGCTTTCCCTCTTCACTCTGCACTAGAAGGAGCAGCACCTAAAAGCACCTAACAAGCAAACCCGCACTTTAATGGCGGAAACCACAAGAACCGAAAATCCCAAATCTACTAAAACTCCATGAAAATCGAATTTCTTACCGTCGAAACGAAGATCTGAGTGAGAGCAAGACAACGCCGCTTTCGAAATCGAAATCCATCCACGAACACTCCCGAAATCACCGTTCGAAAGCTAGTGTAGCCCGTCGTTCTGCCTCTGATTTCCGCAAAACAGGAACAACGGTTTTCTTTTGGTCTCGGGAAGGAGGAAGGAGAAGTGGGCCCGCCACTTCTTAATAAGGCTTTTATAACTGCTTAGCCATGTCGGTTCAGCCTAACTGCAGCCCAGCCGCCGTTCACTTAGCTAAAAAATCAAATTTCTAATTTGATTTTACTAATAGCACACCCAAAACGACGCGAAAACCGAACTACCTCAGAATTCGATAAAATTCGCACCGTAGCTAAATACCCATGCTACAAACACAACGGCGAAGTCGAAATTAACTTTCGATGAATAAAACTCGAGTTATAACCTCCTAAAGCCAAAACACAAGTATCCCCAAGAGGCCACACCGGGTCACCCAAAACGACTCGGCTTGCTAGGGAGACCTTGCCCATAGGCTACAAAATAGGCCACTCAGTTCTAAGGAGCTAAACCACACTCCACAAATGGCACAAGCCACGAAGACGCGTCACGATAACGCCGAACGAGAATAAAAAAAAAAGTCGCAGAAAAGTCGGGGGCGTTACACACAATATCATCAGTAAGTACAAGTAAGCAGGTGATTAACATTAAGCTAGAAGTTAATAAAAACATCAATAGTAACGTGAGCACAGTAGAATAAGTAACTGCACAAGTGAGTAAGCGTATAAAGGTCTAGCAGTATTAAATCTTAAGTACATAATTTAACTTAAATTATAAAATTTTCCGTACAAATTTATAAGTTAAAAATCAGGTACAATAGAAAGTAACTCATACTATAAAAGTGCCCATATAAATTTATAAGATAAGGGTCTTATGTGGTGCAATGAAATGAAATGCAATGAATGTATTATGATGACTCACCCATGCTTACACACGCACTCTAACTGTTATGTCGACATAGACCTTAGTTTCTATTTTTGAGAGATAGCGAACACCTCAGACATCACCCATCATGGCCAAAAGGTGACAGTGAAGTGGGCTTCTCCACTACTAGGCGAGCATACACACTGCCAGACCTAGTCATCCATACGCCTCAATGCTAACAAACCAAACAGCAGAGCCCCTGCATACTATGGCACAGAAGGGGTCATGGGTAGATAAGCACCAAGAGCCCAGCCTAACTTGCCAAAAAACAGCTCGAAAGGAGTCTCCAGGAAGTAAACACCAAAGAACCAAGCCTAACCGACTTACTGGCATGGAAGGAACCTTTGGGAAGTAAGCACCAAAGAACCAAGCCCAACCGACCAAAGTCTATCTTCCAGCTCCCATCGGTGTGACGGCCGGCATGTAGTACCCACCCCCCCCCCCCAAACATTAGACCGGGTCGGGCTAGAGGGGGTACTACTGCCAGGGAATGACCACCTAGTGCTCCCAAGGGGCAACAAACTACCTTATCTATGCACCAGTTTGTCTTCTTGCACGGCTAGAATAATAACATTCACAATACATCAGAGATACGCAGAAGTATTAATAGGAAAACACTAATATGTATATATATTACAAAATATATTTACAAGAGTACTTGGGTCGTAGCCTAAGTTCTTATATAAGCCCGTAGGCTGTACAAGTTCTACTGATAGCATCTCCCTCTCACTCTCTATTCTGCTCACTGGCACTCACGTATCAAAACTCTTCAGACATAAGTGGTGCTTTTGCTCAGGTAGTCCTAACCACTAGCGCGTTCTCCTGCGGCAGGAGGTCGCTACGGTGCTCCATTTCCTGTGATGGGTCATTTAAATAACAGTTAGTCACTTGGCTAAGTTGAAACAAATACCCTCTCCAGATCCATATCCTAGGGACGTGCACACACACACACCAAACAGTATAAGATAGTCGAAAAATGAGAGTGTTAGCACAATATTTCATATTTTAAAGATAGGAGCAATGATAAAGGAAGGGTAGCATAATATAACTGAAATGGCAACAACAATAACATCAGTTATAATAAGGGATCCACTAGCACAACAGCTGTAACACCTCCCCTATAATGACCGTATAATATGGGTCCGTCCGGGCCCCATAACATATATACGCCACATATTAAACATTATACGATGATATAAACTACCCAACTCAAAAATCAGACCAAACACAGCGGAAAGAAAAGAACAGGACTAGAAGTTATCGACTAACATATGAGTATCAATACAACCTTAAGGCCTTACAATAATTAAGAGTCCAAGACTGAAACAATAACATCAAATTCCAATGTGCATAAGCACTCCTAGGCTACCTCGACAAGAAAGCGGGAAACATAGTGCATAAAGCATCACATTCCACAAAATAGAGTTATTAGATAACATGAAACTCTTCATGAGGATTATGCCTTATTGGCCGGCGAGCTTGCTCCTGCTTGCGATCCTTACCCTATAAAAATTGGTTGTAACGTAGGGCAGCAAAGGCTAACCTCAACTGTGTAACCAACACATCTCCTCCTGACCATCCCTAGCGGACCCCGGGGCACTCCATCACCTTGCAGGTCAGCACTTCGTATGCAAATATACATGTATATTGAAAGTAGTAAAATAGTTTTGGATGTCTCATACAACAAACATGTTTCTATGTTGAGTATATAATAAAAAGGGGCCTACAATGCAGCATGTACGCAAACCTGGGCTTCATCCAAGACACCCTAAAGCGTATGCTTCTAACACATCATCAATCAGGTACTCCAATTTCTCCATTGGCGTTCAAGCCGCAATCACAAGGGTACTTCCAATTTTCCCTTCGACGTTCAAGCCACAAATATAGGGGTACTTTAATTTCCCCTAATAGCATACAAGCCGCCACACGGAACTCTTGCCAAGGCCCCACCCGCTCGTGGGTCCTAAAACCCGGGCTTGCCTGCAAGCTCTGACTTCTCTCGTTAGGATTCTGCCACAAAAACAAAATATATGATACTTAGAACCCTTGTTAGACCCCACCCATTCATGACGACCCAGGCCCGACTCCAATATCGGGACCAAGTCCATCGAAGGAGATCCAATGGGACCCAGCTGGTATCGTCCGAGCTTATCCAAAGCTTGGCGTTCTTATTAGTTCCACAGAAGGGGACTTATCTCGCTGGGACACTCTCCACACGTGACTTTGCAACGTCATGGGCTAGCCAGCCGACCATAGAGACAAACTGCGCCTTAGCACATCACAATCACAAGGCTTTCCCACCCTAATCCACAATTCGTACAGTACTGTACCTACGTCCTAGCGTGTACTATAATTTCCACCCGGTCCGGTTCTGGTTACACATACTCACACGAAAGAGGGGGAAAAGAATATCATAAACGGAGTTTTGCTGCTAACGGATTTCTAACAAAATCCTTAAGGCTCGCTATGCAACATCACTGAGTCGGACTAACGGTCGCGACTGCGGCTTCACCCACAATGCCCAATCCACTAATGAAGCAGATTTCTAGTGCAATATCATACCGGGTACAGACTCAATCGACTCGGTGGCTCTTATTGAACAATGGCGACCCGAATCCCTCTCACTTGAGAGATCTGGTGCCTAAATGCTTGAGAGAAAGCAAAAAACAACAAGGATGACATGCACGCATCCTAAAGACCGAGAGGAGAAGTGTCATTACCTTATGAATCCTCTTCCTTGCCATGGAAAACTCAACTTGCACGGATGAAAATGTGCGCTTTCAAGTTCTCTCCACAGATATGGACCCGCATCAACGATCGGGGCTCAAAAGTTATGTTAATGGGTGAGGAAAGCCCTCTTCTTCCTCCTTCCACTCACTCTTCTAAACCCTAAGTCAACTTCAAAAGGAGAAGAAATGAGGGATAAATCCCACACAGCCCTATATAAGTACTATGGAGGGAGAGTCTTGGGACTTAGGATCAAATACTAAGTCAAATCGGACAGCTAAAAATCCAAACGACGCAACTTCTTTTGCGTGATATCGCCGGGCGGTAACTACCTACTGCCGGGTGGTAGCTTCCAGAGAGCTCGACCAAGAAATAAGGTCGTGCTAATGCCAGCGGTAGAACTAACGTCGCATGGTAGCTCACTCAATGCCACCACTCAACGCCAGCCTCTCAATGCACTCAACTCCAAGCTATCGTCGCGTGGTAGATAGCTAACGCAGCGTGCTAGCACTCAATGATCTCAACGCCAACCTTAGAGTTACCTCCACGTTACAGTTAACTACCACCTAGCGATAGCCCTCTTAGAACTCGATGAATGACTTTCGTCAAGTTGTACCCTACGAAATAATGGCTACCGCCGGGCGATAGCTACTATCGCCGCGCGGTAGCTTCTAGAGGTCCAAGGTCTAGAAAACCGGGGTGTTATAACTCCTCCCCCCTTAGAAGAATTTCATCCTCGAAATTAAGCATGCACTCAAACCAAAAGAATACCTGAAGTAAA
This sequence comes from Platanthera zijinensis, assembly GCA_039513925.1. Lineage (NCBI taxonomy): Eukaryota > Viridiplantae > Streptophyta > Magnoliopsida > Asparagales > Orchidaceae > Platanthera > Platanthera zijinensis. The sequence goes on along the minus strand of CM077091.1, from coordinate 43,938,290 downwards.
AAAGATCTGGGAAGTCCTCCCACACTGCTTGCTCACGATCCCAAGAGAACTCGTCTCACCCACAGTTGTACCAACATACCTTTACGAGCTTAACCTCTTTGTTCTGCAACTACCGAACTTCTGAATCCTCTATGCTCACTGGGTGGACTTTCATCCTCAAGTCCACTTCTATCGATAGTACCGCCGACTCGACCACAACACATGCCTCTATTAAGGCTTTCCTTAAGAAGGAGACATGGAAGACATCATGTAATCCACTCTGCTCTGCAGACAACGCTAACCTATAAGCGGCTTCTCCAATGCGTTCTGTAATTTCGAACGGCCCCAAAAACCTCGGACTCAACTTCTTGAGTCGATGAATCTGCAAAACGCCTTTGAACGGCTTAATCTTTAGGTATACCCAATCGCCTACCGCAAACTCCACGTTCCAGTGGCGAGCAATGAAATACTTCGCTTGCCAATCCTGAGCAACCTTCATGCGCTCCTGAATAGTCCACACCAACTCACAAGCATCAACCACCACCTCTTTTCCCAAAGGTTTGGTGTCTCCCGCCTCTGTCCAATACATCGGTGTTCGACACCGCCTTCCATACAAAGCTTCATATGGCGCCATCTTTATACTTGCCTGGTAACTGTTGTTATAGGCAAACTCCATCATGAAGAGGTGATCTTACCACTTCTTTCCAAAATCGAGGTTACACATTCTCAACATATCCTCCATTGTACGATTCTTTCTTTCTATTTGTCCATTGGTTTGAGGATGGAATGTTGTACTAAACTTGAGCTTCATGCCTAGACTATTATGTACCAACCTCCAGTCTTTGGAAGTGAATCATCCATTGTGTCACTAATGATACACTTAGGAATCCCATGAATCCGCACAATGTTACGAACATACAATTTACCAGCTTCTCCATGCTGTCCTCTTTTCGATTTGGGATGAAGTGATCCACTTTGGTCAAGCGAACCGCGATCACCCAAATAGCATCATTTCCCTGCTACGACCGAGGCAAGCCATTCACAAAGTCCATGGAGATATCATCAAATTTCAACTCGGGAATAGGAAGAGCCTTCAGGAACCCGCGGGGCTTCTGACACTAAGCCTTCACTAAGGCACAAGTTTGGTACCGACTCACGTACAAAGCTACATCCCGCTTCAAACCAGACCACCAAAATTATTTCTTCATATCCAAGTACATCTTTTTACTGCTCGGGTGAATGGAGTACTTCATAAAATGAGCCTCAAACATCAATTCCTCACAGAGCTTGTCGAACTGTGATGCACATACCCTTCCAGCCTTCCTCAAGATCCCATCAATAATCTCTCAGACGCTACTTTCGCCTTTTGAGTTTCCACCACAAATGGTTGGAACTCTACGTCCAAATTAGTCGCTTCCCGAACACGATCAGATAAGTCATTTTTCAACTAAATATAGTTCAACTGAGCCATGCTAGACTAGCCTCTTGCTACATAGACGATGTCGAGGGACTCAAAGTCTCGCACCAACTGCTCATCATGAGCTTCAATCCAATTCCCTTGTACAGAAAACTTTCTACTCAAGGCATCCTCCACCACGTTGGCTTTGCCTGGCGTATATTGTATTGCCACATCAAAGTCCCCAAGGAACTCGACGTTCAAATCCTTTTGATCCATAAGATACTTCAGGCTTTTGTGGTCCGTGAAGATCTCCACCTTCGCACCATACACATAGTGTAACCATAACTTCAACGAAAAAATTACCGCCGCCAATTCCAAGTCATTAGACGGGGTAACTCCTCTCATGAGGTTTCAACAGCCTAGACCCAAGGGCTATCACCTTGCCATGTTGCACTAACACGCAACCTAAACCGTATCCTGATGCGTCACTCAAAATCTGAAATCCTTTAGTCCCTTTAGGAAGACTTAGGATCAGAGTTGTCATCAGATTTTCCCTCAAGGTGTTAAATGCTTGGCTGCACTCCTGAGTCCACACAAACTTCTGGTCCTTACGAGTCCGGGAAGTGAGGGGTAGAGATATCTGTAAAAAGTTTTCCACGAACCGTCTATAGTACCCGGCTAGTCCAATAAAACTCCTTACTTCCTCCACGGTGCTCAAAACTGGCCAATCTCTTATGGCCTCAAGTTTTGCTGGATCCATCGCCACCCCATCACCACTAATTACATGGCCCAAAAATGTCATCTTTTCTAACCAGAACTCGCATTTCGAGAACTTTGTATAAAGTTGGTTCCCTCTCAAAGTCTGCAAGACTATTCTCAGATGAGTCTCATGATCCGCCTCTGTTTTGGAGTAGACAAAAATATCGTCAATAAATACAATTACAAAAGAGTCCAAGTATTCCTGAAATACTAAATTCATCAAATCCATGAATACTGATGGCACGTTCGTCAACCCGAATGACATCATCGAGAACTCGAAGTGAACATACCTCATACCAAAAGCTGTCTTTGGTATGTCCTCATCTAGAATCCACAAATAATAGTATCCTGACTTCAAGTCCAACTTAGAGTACACCACTAACCCCACCAACTGGTTGAACAGGTCATCTATCCATGGAATCAGATACTTATTCTTGACGGTTAGTTTAATCAACTCTCAGTAGTCAATGCACAGCTGCATACTACCATCTTTCTTCTTCACAAAAAAGCACTAGCGTGCTCCATGGAGAAGAACTGGGTCTAATATACCCCTGCTCCAACAGTTCTTGCAGCTGTACCTTGAGTTCGACCAACTCCTTTGGTGCCATCCTAAAAGGAGGACGTGAAACCAGCCTAGCCTCTAACACTAACTCAATGGAGAAATCAATCTACTGTCGAGGAGGTGCTCTAGGAAGCTCCTCAGGAAACACATCCTCGAATTCTACCACTACAGGAACTTCTCTAAGTGATAACTTGGAAAGGCAAGCTTTCAAAAATACTACAAGAGCTAATCCTCCCTGATTGACTGCCCGCACCAACTGCATGACCGAAATTAGGGAACATGACACTCCACTAAGGCCCTCAAACTTAACTTCTGTCTGCCCTTTGCTTCTCAGGGTCACCACCTTAGATAGGCATTCAATACTGGCACGCTACTTTGCAATCCAGTCCATCCCAAAAATAACATCGAACTCAGCTAGCAGTAGGACTGTCGCAACCAACATGAAATCAACTCCCCCTAAGCTCCAACAAATGCGTCCCTACGCCCCGGTGGTCATGGAAGACCCATTGGGCATGCACAGCTTCATCTCTGCGTCCGCCGAGAAAGACTCAACTCCAATTCTTAGGATAAAGTTTTCCACAAGAAAAGAGTGTGACGCACCCTTATCGAACAATACCCTATCGGGAAACCAAAAACTAGCAAAAAGCCTGTCACGACATTGGGTTGGCGGATCGCTTCCTACTACCCAAGGTTGTAAGCCCTTGGCTGTGTGGGTTGGAAATGTAAAGCACTTGACTCCTCCATCTTTCCCTTCTCCACCGCGCTAGGCCCGGAGCACACTGACTGCTCTTGCCTTGGCTCCTACTGAGTGCCACCTGCAGTGCAAAAAAGAGTTATGTGGCCCGCCTTGCCATACTTGTAGCACGATGGTGGTCCCTTGAAGCGAGACCCCGCCAACATTGTACTACTCTTCTCCCAAGTCTAGTAGGGTTGAGGCATCTTTTTCCACCTACTTCCATCATATTTTCCTTGCGATTGAGAAGGCTTTCATTCTCCCTGTTTGGCCGCAAAACCCTTCTGATGTTGGGTTTACTCAATATCGCTCTCCAACGTCATAACAACCTTGATCAACTTGTTGAAGCCTACATTCTTCATAGCTATGAGGGGTTTTCTCATATTCTCCTACATTCCATGATAAAAGAGGTTTTACCTCTCCTCATAGTATGCCATGGTCGTTCCAGTATATCGACCCAAACGAGTGAACTCCTGGATGTACTCATCCACCGTCTTGACCCGCTGCACCAAGTGCAGAAATTGTCTCTAAAGGGCTAATCTTTTCGACGAAGGGATATAGTTCTTCAAGAAGGCATTAACGAACTTATCTTTTCACAAGACTTAGACACTAGGACACTCATGGTCCCGCGATACTCCTATGTGGATAACTTATTAACGTGATCCGATTATGACATTCGACCACGAATACTTACCTCTGACATGAACCTCCCTCTGATACCAAATTATAACACCTCCCCTGTAATGATCGTATAATATGGGTCAGACCCGGGACCCATGACATACAGATGCCACAGCTTAAGCATTATAAGATGATATAAACTACCCAACTCAAAACTCAGACCAAAAACAGCGGAAACAAAAGAACAAGAGTAGAAGTTATTGTTGGGTATTGTATCCACAATGTACCTGATTTGAAGATGCCCCTGAACAAGCTAAGTTGATTTGACAATGTATTTGAAGATCTTCTATCAAGTTGAGCTTGCAGTTATTCCATGCTAAGTACACACCAATGTCAGGGTGCATTGGTTCAATATATACGGGTCTGCGCAACGTAATCCCTCGTTTAGTAGATCAGTGTGTTTACTCACCTGTGCTCTCTTTATTGGAGTGTACTTATTTTCAAATATAGGGTTAAGGAAGATCAAGAGCAGAAGAAGGAGCAAAGATGGGTCAAATACCAAGTCATGAAGGGAAGGAAGAGAAAATTTTTCTAAGTCAAAATCGAAGGGAATCACTAAGTGATTGTCGCCGACTTCGACGAGAATCATTTGTGATTCCCGCCGATTCGACGAGAATCAGTCTGCATTCCCGCCGACCTCTTCCAGTTATCAGTTTTCCAAACAGAAATTCTGCCAAGGAAGAATCGACGGGAATCACTAAGTGATTCTCGCCGACTTCGACGGGAATCGTTAGTGATTCCCGCCGATTCGATGAGAATCAGTCTGCATTCCCGCCGATTTACTCCGGATGACAAAGTTTCCAACTGGAATTAGGCCAAGGCAGAATCGACGGGAATCGTGAGTGATTCCCTCCGACTTCGACGGGAATCACCAACGATTCTCGCCGATTTTGCCTTAGGCAATTTTCTTCACTCGCTTAACCGAACCAAGATGTTTTGCGCTGTTTCGGCCGGGGCTAGGGCTTCTCCTTTTGGGTCCCACAATGGACTTTAGGGTTTGCCTTAGGTATATATATGCGTGTATTTTAAACCTCGATAGTAACTCATTCACGCAAAATCAAAAGTTGCCGACGTCGTGCCCCAGCCGATCGTGGAAACCGCCGATCGCCTGTAGCCGCTCGCAAAGTCGTCGTCGCCATTGATCGTTGATCTCAGTGCTTCTTTGATCTTTCGATGACAATACCGAGGCAAGCCGAGCATCTCACGCATCTCTCTTGAGATCTCTTGTCTCTTGATTCGTTGAACGAGACTAGTTCTCCATTCCGAATCAGTGAAGACGACTGATCCGACTGAGATCGTTCATAGACCTTGCTTGCTTTGTCAAGAAGTTTGGATCTACAAAGTATCGCCGCCGCATTTACTTGCCGCCGCCAATCTTATCATGATCCTCTCCAAGAGAGATATCCGGTTTTGGACTCTTCGTTATTTTCTAAAAAGCCTCAACAAACGAAGAAGGACATCAGATTCTCCATAAGCATTGTTTGTATTTTCTTATACATTCTATTTTGGTTTTGTTGTAAAGGAATTTTTATTCCTAGTTGTAAGGGTTGGGTGCAACCCGTGGTGGTGGAGTGGTGAATCCTTTGTTGGAAGGGTTCCTTCCGTAGTGTGAGGATTGGATTTCAATCCTTTGGAAAAGTGACCGAGTCATCCCTTGGTGGGAGATAGGTCGAAGGGGGAAAGTGGACGTACCCAAATCGGGGAACAACTATAACTTTTTGTGTGTTTTCTGTGCTGTGTTTGTTAATTTGTGCAGGTTAATTTAATTCCGCAAAAGACCGCACGACACCTATTCCCCCCCATAGGTGGATTTAGTCGACACTAGAGACTTTCAAGTGGTATTCGAGGGAGGTTACTCATCAATTAGGTTAACACCTTGAGTAAGATCCTGTATCTAGTGTCAAGAAGAAAACAAGACTCAAGCATTGAGCTATACACTGATGTCTCTCCCCTGAGACTGCCTGCCTGCACAAAAGAGTATTATCCCATCTGGAAAATGAGAGTTCAGTTTCATCTGGAAGCCATGGACCCTCGTGCTCTATTCATTGTGGAAGAGGGTCCCTTTATTCCTATGAAGGCTTCTGACTCTGGAAAAGATATCCAAATCCCTAAGAGTCCTGCGGAGATGTCTGAAACTGAGCTCTCACTATTCAACTTGGACAAGCTGGTACGACAGATCATCTCTGATATTTGGTCAGGATCATCTCTTACAAGATTGGATAAGTGTAAGACTGCAAAGTCCATGTGGGAAAAAATCTCTGACCTCATGGTGGGAAAGAAGACTGCCTGGAATGAATGCCAGCAAGAAGATGAAGCATATGTGGGGGTCCTCATCTCTGAAGATGAAAGTCAAGAACAACCTGTCAACATCAGAGCTCACATTTATCTATCAGAGACTGAAGAAGAGATTGAGGAATGTAGTTATGATGAAGCTGAAACATCAGTCTCTGCAGACCATAACTCTAATCCTGATCAGCACAATCAGGATCAGGTATCTTTCACTTCTTGCTCCTTTCCCCATTTATCTCCTGAAGACAGGAGAAGTTCGGAGGATTGTCCATCAGTTGATGTGAGGGATATTGACAGCTTCAATCAACAGATTGAAACTCTTGATTCCCTTCGAAGAGATCTTTAGGAGAGCAACTTGCTTGTTGAGAAAAAAGCTATGGAAATTACTCAGTTGAGGACCATGATGGACCTCCAATTGGAATCCATCAAGGTGAAGGACTCAAAGATCTTGGATCCAGAGTCTTCTCTAGAGACTGAGAAGAGAATAGTATCTAATTTTTCCAAGGTAGATGTTATTAAGAGAAAGGGAGAAAACAGGTGGATCTCACGAATTATAAAATCATGGAGAAATGGGGAAACTGTTTTCAGACCCCCTGTTGGGTATTGTATCCACAATGTACCTGATTTGAAGAATCCCCTGAACAAGCTAAGTTGAATTGATAATGTATTTGATGATTTTCTATCAAGTTGTGCTTGCAGCTATTCCATGCTAAGTACACACTAATGTCAGGGTGCAGTGGGTCAATATACACGGGTCTGCGCAACGTAATCCCTCGTTGAGCAGATCAGTGTGTTGACTCACGTGTGCTCTCTCTATTGGAGTGTACTTATTTTCAAGTACAGGGTCTTGATAGATCAAGAGCAGAAGAGGAGAAAAGATGGGTCAAAGACTAAGTTCATAGGAAGGATGACAAGTTATTCTAACTCAAAATCGACGGGAATCACTAAGTGATTCTCGCCGATTCGGCGAGAATCATAGTGATTCCCGCCGAATCATCGAGAATCAGTCAGTGATTCCCGCCGACTTCATCCGGCTGACTGTCCTGCTACAAGAATTCTGCTAAGGCAGAATCGACGTGAATCACCAAGTGATTCTCGCCGATTCGACAAGAATCACCTTGCATTCCCACCGATTCCCTCCGGATGACCAGATTTCCAACTGGAATTCTACCAAGGCAAATTTGACGAGAATCGTGAGTGATTCCCTCCGACTTCGACGGGAATCACCAGCGATTCTCTCCGATTTTGCATTAGGCAAAATTCCTGTTCGCTGGACCGAACCAAGTTCACTGTGCGCTGTTTTGACCAGGACTAGGGCTTCTCCTTGTGGGCCCCACAATAGTCATTTAGGGTTGGCTTCCAGTATATTTACTCGTGTATTTGAACATACCGAGCAATCGATTCACGAAAAACAAAAAGTAACCGAGCGTGCCCTAGCAGATCGCGGAAACCACTGATCGCCCCTCACAGTTCATCGTCAACATCTTCTCCGATCATCTCTGATCTCCCGACGATAGTACCGAGGCAAGCCTAGCATCTCACGCTTCTCTCTTAAGATCTCTTATCTCTCGATTTGTTGAACGAGGTTAGTTCTTCATTCCGAATCGATTGAGACGACTGATCCGATTGAGATCGTTGGTAGACCTTGCTTGCTTTGTCAAGAAGTTTGGATCTACAAAGCATCGCCGCTGCAAACACTTGCCGCCGCCGATCTTGACAAGATCCTTTCCAAGAGAGTACTTCAGTCGTGGACTCTTCCTCTCTTTCAAGAAAGCATCAACGAACGAAGAGCACAATCGGATTCTCCACAAGTTTGTTTTTATTTCTTGTATATTCAATTTTTGTTTTGTTGTAAAGGAATTTTTATTCCTAGTTATAAGGGTTGGGTGTAACCCGGTGGAGGAGTAGTGACTCCTTTGGTTTGAAGGGTTCCTTCCATTGTGTGAGGATTTGATTTCAATTCGGTTGGTGAAGTGACCGAGTCGTCCCTTGGTGGGAGATAGGTCGAAGGGGGAAAGTGGACATACCCAAATCGGGGAACCACTATTACTTTCTGTGTGTTTTTCTGTGCTGTGTTTGTTTAATTGTGAAGGTAATTTTAATTCCGCAAAAGACTTCACGACACCTATTCCCCCCCCCCCCATAGGTGGACTTAGTCGACACTAGATACTTTCAAGTTGTATCAGAGGGAGGCTGCTTGTCAATAAGGTTAACACCTTGAGTAAGATCCTGCATTTAGTGTCAAGAAGAAAGAAGATCTCTTAAATGGACGGACTCAAGTATTCAGGATTGATCCCCGTGTGCAACAAGCTAAACTTTCCCAACTGGAAGGAAAGGATAAGGTTCTACATGGAAGCAGTCGACCCTCGACTCTTCATGGTAGTGGAGGAGGGCCCATATATCCCCACTATGGCCTCCATCATTGGTCCTACCAAGATGGTGCCCAAGAAGCTCTCTGAAATGGATAAGGATGAGATGGTGCTTGTCGGACTAGACAAGAAAGCTTAAAACATTCTTGTAAGCGCCATCGATGATTCCATGATGCAAAATTTAAGCAACTGCAAGAATGCCAAGGACATCTGGCACTGCCTAATCATCCTGATTGAAGTCACAAATGAAGTAAGGGATGATCGAAGATCCCTTCTGAACCAAAAGTATGAGGCCTTCAGGCAAGGTCCCAAGGAAGAAATCGGAGTGACATTCGAGAACTTCCTGAAGATCGTCAATGCCCTGAAGGGTTATGGCAGAGTGTTCACCGATGGTTAACTAAATGACAAATTCCTTAGATCCCTTAGTAAGGAATGGGACACCAAGATCTGTGCCATCAGTGAGTTTGGCAAGCTGGCAGAAACTGATCCCCAGATTCTGTTTGGAGAGCTTATGTCCTATGAGCTTCAGCTGAACACCAGAAAAGCTGAAGAAGAAGCCGATAAAGCCACTACAAGAGAAAAGACTATAGCCCTGAAAGCCAATCACTCAAGGAAAGGCAAGGGTGCAACCACGTCCTGCTCATGGAAAAGGGATGAGGAAGAAGACTCTTAGCCATGCTCTTCCGGCTCAGAGCTATCTGAAGAAGAATTCTCCTTCATCACTCGAGAGTTCAAGAAGTTCCTAAAGATGAGGAATCAAAGAAAGAGAGACGGCTCCTCCTCCAGACATCAGAAGAAGAATTACTCTTCTGACAGGTATGAATCTAAACAGAACAAACATCGTTCTACTGACATCATCTGCTTTGGATGCAATAAGCCAGGCCACGTTGTTGCTGACTGCCACCAAAGCAAGAGAGATAAGGGGAAGGGAGAGGAGCGCAAGACCTCTAGAGATAAGAAGAAGGAGAGGAGCTATATTGCCAAAAAGCCAAAGACACTGAGTGAGTCTGACTCGTCAGACTCAAGTGATGATGAGGAAGCCTACTTCAGGCTAATGGGTCTCTCTGACTCAGAAGGAGACTGCCCCCCATTTACTTGGAAGGTAAAAGATCGTACCCCCCTTTCTGACTCTGACTCTGACTCTGAGTCTCCTGATGATGATCTCGAGGACATCCCATCTGCCCGTGAAGCCGAGCTCATCAAAAAGTATGAGCTTCTGCTCAATACCTTTGAGGAATGCCGCACGAGGTTGAGGGCTCAGAAAAAGGAAGTCAAATTCCTTAAGGCTGAGGGTGTGTACCTAAGAGAAGAGATCACTAGCTTGATTTCTCTCTGACAGGAACACCTGGACTTGACTTCTGAGCACTCAGAGTCTCTAAGGCTCCTTGACCAGAAACAGGAAGAAATCAACAAGTTGGAAGAACAGCTTGCGGCAGAAAGGAAGATTGTCAAAAGCTTCTCCATGCCCAAGATCGTTCTTCCTCTGGTTGATGAATTCTCTGCTCAGGCTAAGGGGGCTGGCTTAAGGCATGTGGGTGTGCCTGGTAAATCATCCAGGAGAAACAGAAAACAGAGAAAAAATAAGGTTGCTAAGAAGGCCTCTGCTGCAGAAAAGGGAAAGGCCCCGCTCGATCATGTTTTATTCAGAAAGCCTGGCTTTACTTGCAATGAGCAGGACTTTGAGTCCACCTATGGACACTTCTTCTGGCCCTCGGTTGAAAAGCCCAAGAGCCGATATGATGGTTGGACCTTCCCCCGAAACTATGGTGAGAGTGTCTTCAAGGCACTTTATGAGGAAATCCAAGTGGAAAATTATGGCCATTTCTCTAGCGCCCATAATAGGAAGCAGGAACCAAAGGCCAAGCCTATTATACTGATGGAACAGGAAGTGAAGAAATCATGTGATTGCTGTCATCATGATGCCTCCACCTCCAGATCCAAGGCACCGGCTAGACCCACCGTTCTGAAAGTGAGGGTAAGATCTATCTCAACTCTAGAGGGGGGGTGAATAGAGTTTAGTTAAAATAATTTTTGAATTATTAAAATAGCACAAATTAAAATTCTATTTAAGCTATAGTGTAGAGTGCTAACAGAAACTTAAAAACTGAAAGGAAAAGGACAAAGCACACAGCAGACAAATCACACAAGCAAAACCAGAAGACACAAGGAAATATAGTGGTTCCCCAAAACTGGGTACATCCACTCTTCTACCACCCTTGGTAGGAATCCACTCAGGACTGAGTTGATCAGGTGTCCTGACACCAATGAGCTTTTGATAAGGTGCTCAAAAACCAAAGCTAGATTTTTTGATAAGGTGTCTTGCCACCACTGAGTTTTGACAAGGCTCTCAGAACCAGACAGAACTTTTGAAGGGAGTTCAAGAACCCTTTTACAGCAGGAAAAGAAAAAGTGAAAGTTGAAGTTGTCTTCTCTGTTCTCAGTCAAATGAGAGAAGCACAAGTGGATTGAAGATGTCAAAGCTCCCCCTGAGATGTAGAGAGGTTCAGGCAGAGAAGCTTTGCAGAAGGGTGATAGGTCTTCAGAACTTTGATCTCCAGCAAAAGATTGTGATGAGATGTCTGGAGATGATGAGATTGTGAACACTTTTCAGTCAGTAAGAAGAATTTTGAAGTTGCAGTTCTGATATTCTTCTGCTATCAGTGTTCTCTATTCTGTGTTTACTCTTCTTGTCAATCTGTGTATGTATTCTAGCTAAGAGGCAGAAGAGATGAATAATAATTTCTAAGATTCTCTTGTCCAAAAAATAACCGTTGGTCAGTCATAAATGTTTTCCATAAATGGTCTTGTCTTTTAGAGGAAAGTCCAGCAAACATTCTCTGAACGATACCTTGAAACTTGCTCCAAACGGCTGGGAGATCTTCTGTCATAAATGCTGATAATATTCAAAAACATTCCAAAGAATCAGCAGCATTTGAAATCTTGAAGACGTTGATCTCTCCAAACAATCGTCGATCTGAGCTCTACGATCGTCGAGCTGAGCTCAGAGATGAACTGAGATAAGCAGACAGAAAACGTCGAACTGAGCTCAAAGATCGTCGAACTGAGCTCAGCGACCTGAGAAACAGCTGAAGGAGGCATCGTCGAACTGAGCTAGACGATAGTCGAGGGGAGTTTGACGATTAAGCAAAAGCTAGCTAAAAGCAGATAGTCGATCTAAGCTCGAAGATCGTCGACCGGAGTTCGACGATATGTTGAAGTTGAGCTCAGAGGGCGTCGAACTGAGTTCGACGATTCGTCGACCTGAGCTCGACGAAAATTGCTTTAGACTTAGCTCTTCATCCTTGATCTTGGAGTGGTCTGGGGGGCAGCTTCAAAACTAAGTTCTAGGCCCTAGACTCATTCTAATGTTGACCTTCTCAACTATACAACTAGGTCAAATAGGATCCTAAGACAAGCATAGTGATCCTTATCCAAATTAGTAATAGGGTGTTCCAACAATCTCCCCCTATTTGGATTAGGATTACTATTTACAAACAATCATAAAGAGCATTTAATAATACAGAAATTAACTACAAAATGCAGAGAAACAGCAATGCATATCACAGATAAATAGCTGCAGATATCCAAAGGTAGATGATATGTTTGCTTACACAGATCACTTCTTTTCAGTTCCCTTTTTAAATAAGATTTCTCTGTTAGGGTTTAGGGCTTCTTTCTTGGACCTTCTGTCATCTTCTGCACCTAGAGAGGTTTGAGATCTTGGCCTTGGAACTACAGCCTCTGGGTGCAGCTTCATGTACTCTTCTGGATTGAAAAATTTCTTTGAAGCATACTTTTCCAGTTCTTTCTTTCTTTGTTCTGATAAGGTTGTAATGTTGGATATTTCTTTGCCTTGTTCTCTAGCCTTCTTAATCTGATCAAGAGCAGCCAACTCTTTCATCCTAGCAGTCCAGGCCACAGGATTGTTCTCAGGATCCTCATATGGAACAGCAGGTTCATATTTGTTGAGAGATTCAGGAGCAGGAGAGGTCCTTGGAGCAACTATGTCTTTCAGTTTGTAAGGGTAAGGACCTGAAGTAGAGTCAGAATGGCCTTGTCCTTCCCTTTGATAAGGTCTCTGTCCTCTTTGATTTCCTCTATAACTACCCCTTCTGGGTTGATATCCTCTTTGATGTTGACCTTTTTGGTAATACTTAGAGTAGGATTGAGAGGAACTTTGTCTAGGAGCTGGAGCTTGAGGAGCTGAGCCTGATCCAGAGTCTGGAGGAGGAGGAGGAGGAGGCTGATGTTGAGATGATCCTTTTTCATATTTGTCAAGCTTTCTTCTCTTTTTCATGGCCTTTAGTTGGTTCTTGGAAAATTGCATCCATGGTTCAGTGATGGGGCAGTCATGCAGAATATAATATGGAATGTCATTGGAGTCTTTAGCTATGGCAGGAGGAACTGACATCATTGCTTTACTTCTGGCTTTTCTCTTTTTGGCAATTGTGCTGGCAGAATCATCAGAATCAGTTCTGTACTGATCACTTTCAGAACTCTGAGGTTGATCATATAAAGCATCAATTCTTCTGAGATATTCTTCTTGAGCTTTGAGCTTTGCAGCAGCAGCAGGAGCAGGAGCAGGAGCAAGAGCAAGAGCAGGAGCAGCAGGGATAGCAGAGTCAGCAGCATCAGTTTCAACAACAATTTCCTCAGCATTAGGTGCTGGAATCATTTCTATATCAGCAGCAGCAGTATTAACAAAAGGAGGCACAGTGGCCTTAGTAGCAGCATCAGGTACATCCACAGCCTTCCATGACTTGATATAGGAAACAATCTGGCTGGGATTACAGACAGGTACAGGCACAATGGCCTTGGACAGATCTTCAGCAGAAATTGGAGGCATACATCTGAGATAGGCTGTATCAAATCTGGATAGTAACCTCTGCAGATTAAGTGCAAAAGCACATCCTGAGCTTGCTGAGAGAGTAGAAGCTGGAGCTGGAGCTGGCACAATCACTTCTTCATAAGGCATCTCCCCCTGCCTTGGTTCAGAGAGAGGTGAACCAAGGCACCCAGTAGAAGGGATTGCCTGGGAGGAGGAAAGAGAATCAAGCTTGGAGGACAGCTCCTGGACTTTCTTCAGGAGTGGAGTCAGGGAAGACTCCAGCAGAGATACCAGCTTGGGAGCTAGCAACTCATAGAGCCTGTCAGCCAGGCTAGAAAGATCTACATGCCCAAGTGAGGCTTGAGCAGAGGTAGGGGTCAAGGTGGATGGAGGGATGGTGACTGAAGCTGAAAAGGTGGAGATAGGAGGAGTAGGGATGGAGGGTTCAGAAAAAGGAATAGTGGGGATAGAGAAGGTTGAGGAGAAGATAGGGGAAGTAAGAGAGGGTGTGAAGGAGGGTTGAGAGAGAATGTCATGAAGCATTTGTTGGAGGGAAGATGTCTCAGGAGGAGAAGAGGGAGAGTCATCCAAGAAGGAATCCTCTAAAAGAGAGTAGGATGGAGAGGTAAGGGTTTGGTAAGAGAAGAGAGGGAGGAATACCTCAGAGGTAGATGCTGGAGGAGATGAGGCTGGTGAAGAGATGGTAATAGGGGATGACATTGATGAGGAAATGGTAATTGGGGATGAAAGGATTATGGTGGAGACTGGTGGTGAGGAGGTGAGGGCTTGAGTATATGAGGCTTGGGAAGATGTGGCTTGGGGAGAAGAAGAAGCAGGCATCTCTTCTACTGAAGGAGTGACCAAAGTGGTCCTTGTGCCTGAGTGAAGTGTTGCAGCAGCCCTGGAGGGGTTTATGATCTGCCTGTCCCATTTACTGAAGAGGGCACAGGACAGCCTCTTGGATGCATTGATGAATAATCCAGAGGAGGTCAAAAGGTCAGGGCACCTTGAGTGCAGAAAGATCCCCAAGATTCTTCCAAAACAGACTGCAGACTTGTTGATTTTCTTCTTAATCAGGGTGAAGAAGATGGAGCCCCAGTCGAGGTGCTTCTTATCCAGTAAGGCTCCCATCAGGCAGAACTGATACCTGGAAATTGTGTCATGAGCCGAGTGCTTGGCCAACAGCACCTTCCCTACTACATCAGCCAGGAACTGGAATTCTATAGCCAGATTCTTTTTCAGCAGCTTATTAGGGTTAATTACATTATGACCCATCCTATCTAACATGGAGGCATACTCCTCTCCAGACAGATCAATGGAGTCTTCTCCAGTACTGAGTTGAAAGACTTCAGTTAATAAAGCCGGGGTTAGAATTACCTGGGTCCCCTTAATGGTGCCGACAACAGTATTCTCAGACTCATCTGCTGCGGTATAACACCATTCCTTAATCTCCTCTGCTGCTATCTTCATTCGGATAGTCATTATCTGAGTTAGCTGTTGTTCTCTGAATAGATTCAGAACATCCTTGAAGCGCTGGTCGCTTCCATCAAATGAGTTTATGTCTATGTCGAAACCGGTGTCGAATTTCATCTTGGCAATCGCAGCCCTCGAATCAGCCATATGAACCTGCAACAGAAAACCAAAAACGACCAAGCGTAGAAAATTTGGAGGGAAAAGGGAGAAAGTTGCAGAGTATGAAAGCGTAAAAAGGAGAACGACGGCTGAAAGATGATTTTATATTAGGGTTCGACGGCGAAAAAGAAAATCGTGGAGCTCAGCTCGACGAAGCGTCGATCTAAGCTCGACGATTTAGGCTACAGAGGGAATCTGAAGAGTCTTCAAAATCGGCGATCTTCATTCGACGATGTTGAAAAACGTCGAGCTCAGCTCGACGGCCTCTGAACAGAAGAAGAAGACTTCTAGATCTAGCGAAGGCTCTGAACTCAGATCGACGATAGGAAAATCGTCGAACTCCGGTCGACGATTTTTGAGAAAACGTCGAGCGCAGTTCAGAATCTAAACTCATTCAAAAGACAGAATTTTTTAGCCTAGTCTTGATCTGTTTTAGCTTTTCAAAATCTTGGATTTTAATTAAGACTTCCTCCATCTATCATGCCTAACTGATTTAGGAAGAACCTGTGTTTCTTTTCATCCAAGGGCTTGGTGAAAATATCTCCCCTTTGCAAATCAGTAGGAATATATTGAAGTTCAATTTTGTTCTTCTCTACATTATCCCTTAGGAAATGATGCCTAATTTCTATGTGTTTTGTCCTACTATGGAGGACTGGATTTTGGGCTATAGAAATAGCACTAGTATTATCACAGAAAATTTTTGACTTCTCTAGGTTGTAGCCATAGTCTAAAAGCTGATTTTGTATCCACAATATTTGTGAGCAGCAACTGCCTGCAGCCATATACTCAGCTTCAGCAGTTGAAGTTGACACAGATGTTTGCTTCTTACAAAACCAGGAGACAAGTCTGTCACCAAGGAACTAACATGTTCCACTGGTGCTTTTCCTGTCTATTCTGCATCCAGCATAATCAGCATCTGAGAATCCAGTTAATTCAAATCCTGATTCTTTTGGATACCAGAGTCCTAGATTTGGACAACTTTTAACATACCTAAGAATCCTCTTAACTAAGATTAAGTGTGACTCTCTAGGGCTAACTTGGAATCTAGCACAAAGACATGTGGCAAACATTATATCAGGCCTACTGGCTGTAAGGTACAATAAAGAGCCAATGATTGCTCTATATGTTGTCTGATCAACAGGTTTCCCATGTTCATCAGCATCTATTACAGCATTTGAGGGCATGGGTGTTTTCATACTTGATGCATCAGACATACCAAATTTCTTAACCAATTCTTTTGCATACTTGGTTTGAGAAATAAATATGCCTTCAGCATGTTGCTTGACTTGCAGTCCTAAGAAGAAGGACAGCTCACCCATGCTACTCATTTCAAACTTAGAATGCATAAGCTTGGAAAACTTTTTGCACAGGTTTGAATCAGTGGAGCCAAATATAATATCATCCACATAGATTTGCACTAGTAGGGTATGGGACTTATGGGTTCTAATAAAAAGAGTTTGGTCTACTCTCCCCCTAGTAAAATCATTTTCCAGAAGAAAGCATGCTAGGGTCTCATACCATGCTCTAGGAGCTTGCTTGAGACCATATAATGCTTTATGCAATTTGAAAACATAATCAGGGTGAGTTAGAGAGATAAAACCTGGAGGTTGTCTAACATAGACTTCCTCTTTGATGTCCCCATTGAGAAAAGCACTCTTCACATCCATCTGGTAGACCTTGAAGCCTTTGTGAGCAGCATAAGCTAGAAATATTCTGATGGCCTCTAACCTTGCAACTGGTGCAAAGGTCTGGTCATAGTCTATTCCTTCTTGTTGAGAGTACCCTTGAGCAACTAGCCTTGCCTTGTTTCTGACTATAACTCCTTGATCATCCAGCTTGTTCCTGAATACCCACTTTGTTCCAACAATGGGATGATCCTTTGGCTTAGGTACTAGTTTCCAAACCTTGTTCCTGTCAAATTGATGCAACTCCTCTTGCATTGCAATGATCCAGTGTGGATCTTGCTCTGCATCTTGAATGGAGTGAGGCTCAATTTGAGATAGGAAGCAAGTGTGCATTAGGTTCTGGTTGACCTGATTTCTGGTCTGCACACCAGCTGAGATGTCTCCAATAACTTGGGAAGTTGGATGATCTCTTATTGTTACTAAATCAACAGGAGGTGTTGATTGTTCACTAGCCTGTGTTGTTGTTTCCTCTAGTGGAACAACAACAGGTTCTTCAAGGTGATTTTCTTTTAGATGTTGAACTTCTTCTTCATCATCACTGCTGTCATTCTTTTCAGTAACTTGCAGTTTGTTCAAGTCTTCAGCTAAAGATTGTACCTGCAAAGGTTCTATGGTAGAAGCATTCTTCTCCTTGAAAGACATGTTAGTTTCATCAAAAACAACATGAACAGATTCTTCAATTTTGCAAGATGATTTGTTATACACCCTATAGGCCTTACTGATCATGGAGTATCCCAGAAACACTCCTTCATCAGCTTTAGCTTGGAATTTTGCTAGATATTTCTTGTCATTATTATGAATATAACAAATACAACCAAAAACTTTAAAATAGTTTACTTTAGGTTTCTTCCCTTTGAGCAGTTCATAGGGAGTCTTGCCCTTCAGTTTATGTATCAGGCTTCTGTTCAACACATAGTTGGAGGTGTTCACTGCCTCAGCCCAAAAGGATAGAGGTAGGTGAGCATCTGACAACAATGTAGTAGCAGATTCAATTAGGGTTCTATTTTTCCTTTCAGCTACCCCATTTTGTTGAGGAGTTCTAGGAGCTGAGAAAGTGTGCCTGATCCCTTCACTTTGACAGAACTCTTGCATGAGAAGAGAATCAAACTCTGTCCCATGATCACTTCTGATCAGGGCAATGTGAGTGTTGAACTCAATCTGAATGCATTTGAGAAAATCTGTCAAACACTTGAAGTTATCAGACTTCTTCCTCAGAAAGAATACCCAAGTGAATCTTGAGAAGTCATCTACAACCACTAAAGTATAGGACTTCCCTCCTAGGCTTTGTACAGATATGGGTCCAAAGAGATCCATGTGCAACAAATACAAAATCCTAGGTGAATCACTCTTATTAAGTGACTTAAAGCTATTTTTAGTTTGCTTGCCTAATTGACATGCCTTGCAAAGTTCTTCCTTCTTGTAGGGACCAGAAGGTAGTCCTCTAACAAGGTTGTCTTTGGATAGCCTAGCAATGGTTCTAAGGTTAATGTGCCCTAGTCTCTTATGCCATAAAATATTTGGTTTTGAAATGGAGTTAAACAGGCAGATATCTACTACAGGTGAAAGAAAATTCACTAAGTAAATGTTACCTCTTCTGTTACCTGTCAACACAGTTGTGTTGTCCACTGACTGGACTTTGCATATGGCTTTGTTGAAGGTTACTTGATATCCTTCATCACACAATTGACTGATACTTATCAGGTTGTGCTTGAGTCCTTCAACATATGCCACCCTTTTGAAGGTGACTGAGCCAATTTGGACTGCACCATATCCTTTTGTAGTTCCAAAGCTTGAGTCTCCAAAAATTACTTTGGGTCCAAGCTTGGCTTTGAAGGAGGTGAAATTGTCCTTGTCCCCTGTCATGTGCTTTGAGCACCCACTATCCAGATACCATGGATGGTTTGATGCTGGATAGGTCTTCACCTGCACAAAAACAGCTTATTTGTTTTTGACCCAGTTAACCTTGGGCCTAGGTTGATACCCTTTAAATTCTGAAATAAAAGACATCTCAGGTTGACTCTTATAACCTTCAGGATGGTATCTCCTAGGAGGTACTATCCATTCAGTATAGGGGTTGAATCCATGAGATGTGCAACTTCTAGGATTGAATTTGACTGAGCCATTGAAAATGTGTTCACAATTCTGAACTCTGTTCGACGATCGTCGATCTGAGGTCGACGATCTTGGGTCAGATCGTCGATCTCTGTTCGAAGATCGATAGTGCTTGAGTTCAGAGTTTGGGTGTCGTCGATCTGAGGTCGACGATCTGTGCTTAGATCGTCGAGCTCTCTTCGACGATCGTCGAGCTCTGCTCGACGCATTTTGTTGAACTGAAATTTTCTCTGGCAGGTCTGCATTCTTCCTAGCCACCTCTACTACTCCCTTTCCTTTGTCAGAGACAAATTTGATTGGAGTTGTTAACACTATAGGTTGGCTGGGGGAGGCACCCAAACCCAGTGTACTATTGAATCTAGAGTTCACTGTGCTTGTGATGTCCATAAGTCTGATACTCCTCCCATTCAGAGATTCTTCAAACTTTTTGGCCTTTGATAGTTCACTTTTCAGTGAAGCTATCTCCTCCCTACAGCATTCTAACTCCTCAGAGAGCTTGAGGTTCTTTGAGTTTAGGATACTATGCTCAGACAATTGATTCCTGAGAGATATTATCTCCTTCTCAGATTTTAATAGGTCTAGGCATAGTGTCTTAAATTCACTTTTGAAATCTTCAGAATGAAAATCAAAAGAATTGATTACCTGATCTTCATCTGGGTGAGTGTCTGAATCTGATTCTGATTCTTCATCAGAGTTTTGTTGTGATGCATTGATAGCCATCATGCAGAACTCCTTTTCATCTGCATCATCCTCATCATCACTGGAACTGGATGAGGCTTCAGATTCCTCTTCAGTCTCACTCCAGGTCTCAGCAACAAAGCCCTTCCTTGTATGTTTGTTTTTGCTGAAGGAGGCTTTGTCTGAGTTGTTCTTCTTGTGATCCTTTCCTTTTCTTCTTTCTCTTCTATCTCTCTTGTCCTTATTCTTGTTCTCTGGACAGTCAGGCACAATGTGTCCTGGTTTCCTGCAACCAAAGCATATGATTTCTGTAGTGTTGTTTGATTTATCATACCTTGGTTTATCATGACCCTTGTATGGCCTTTTTCTGAAATCTTTTCTGGCCATTTTGTAGAATCTCTTAGCCAGTAGACTTATGAGCTCATCATTTCCTGTGGCTTTATCTTCAGGCTCCTCTTCTGCAGCCCTGAAGGCTATGGTCTTTTCTTTCCTTGTGGCTGGAGAGGCAGCCTTCTGTTCTTCTTCTCTATTTTTAATGAGCAGCTCATAGGATTTGAGCTTGCCCAGGAGAGCTTCAGTGGTAATCTCATTCAGACTTCTGGCATCTTTGATTGGCCAGATTCTTGAATCCCAGGTGCTGGGAAAGCACATCAGGATTTTATCATTTAGTTCAGTTAAAGAAATTTCCTTGTCCAAAGTCTTTAGCTCATTGACAATCAGACTTAGTCTATTGTACATGTCAGCCACTGATTCACCTTCTCCTTTCTTGAAGTTCTCATATTGACTTATCAGATGAGACCTTCTATCCTTTCTTTCATCAGCAGATCCTGAGACAATTTCAGAGAGTTTGTCCCAGGTTTCTTTGGCTGAGTTGCATTCAGCTACCTTTTGAAAAATGTCATCAGACATAGTTTGGGCTAAGATGTTCATAGCCTTAGCATCTGCAATCTTCCACTTCTTTATATCTGCATCTGTTCCAGAAGGAGGTGGAACAGCACTTGTACTTGAGCTTGCTGGTGGAGTTGGACACACTGTCAAGATAGAATTAAAGATATCCTCATCAATAGAATTCATATATAATCTAATCCTTGCCTTCCAAAGTGCAAACTTGGAAAGGTTGCACACTGGTGGTCTGGTGCTTGCATAATCTTTGTTCTGTGCCATTTCTTTAAATAAGTAGATAGATGAATAGAAAGTAATCCTCTACAGAGATTGATCTTATCAGGGATCTTTTGGTTCAGGTGTTAACCAGTATGAGCAACCAACCTCCCTCTGATACCAATTGAAAGTGAGGGTAAGATCTATCTCAACTCTAGAGGGGGGGTGAATAGAGTTTAGTTAAAATAATTTTTGAATTATTAAAATAGCACAAATTAAAATTCTATTTAAGCTATAGTGTAGAGTGCTAACAGAAACTTAAAAACTGAAAGGAAAAGGACAAAGCACACAGCAGACAAATCACACAAGCAAAACCAGAAGACACAAGGAAATATAGTGGTTCCCCAAAACTGGGTACATCCACTCTTCTACCACCCTTGGTAGGAATCCACTCAGGACTGAGTTGATCAGGTGTCCTGACACCAATGAGCTTTTGATAAGGTGCTCAAAAACCAAAGCTAGATTTTTTGATAAGGTGTCTTGCCACCACTGAGTTTTGACAAGGCTCTCAGAACCAGACAGAACTTTTGAAGGGAGTTCAAGAACCCTTTTACAGCAGGAAAAGAAAAAGTGAAAGTTGAAGTTGTCTTCTCTGTTCTCAGTCAAATGAGAGAAGCACAAGTGGATTGAAGATGTCAAAGCTCCCCCTGAGATGTAGAGAGGTTCAGGCAGAGAAGCTTTGCAGAAGGGTGATAGGTCTTCAGAACTTTGATCTCCAGCAAAAGATTGTGATGAGATGTCTGGAGATGATGAGATTGTGAACACTTTTCAGTCAGTAAGAAGAATTTTGAAGTTGCAGTTCTGATATTCTTCTGCTATCAGTGTTCTCTATTCTGTGTTTACTCTTCTTGTCAATCTGTGTATGTATTCTAGCTAAGAGGCAGAAGAGATGAATAATAATTTCTAAGATTCTCTTGTCCAAAAAATAACCGTTGGTCAGTCATAAATGTTTTCCATAAATGGTCTTGTCTTTTAGAGGAAAGTCCAGCAAACATTCTCTGAACGATACCTTGAAACTTGCTCCAAACGGCTGGGAGATCTTCTGTCATAAATGCTGATAATATTCAAAAACATTCCAAAGAATCAGCAGCATTTGAAATCTTGAAGACGTTGATCTCTCCAAACAATCGTCGATCTGAGCTCTACGATCGTCGAGCTGAGCTCAGAGATGAACTGAGATAAGCAGACAGAAAACGTCGAACTGAGCTCAAAGATCGTCGAACTGAGCTCAGCAACCTGAGAAACAGCTGAAGGAGGCATCGTCGAACTGAGCTAGACGATAGTCGAGGGGAGTTTGACGATTAAGCAAAAGCTAGCTAAAAGCAGATAGTCGATCTAAGCTCGAAGATCGTCGACCGGAGTTCGACGATATGTTGAAGTTGAGCTCAGAGGGCGTCGAACTGAGTTCGACGATTCGTCGACCTGAGCTCGACGAAAATTGCTTTAGACTTAGCTCTTCATCCTTGATCTTGGAGTGGTCTGGGGGGCAGCTTCAAAACTAAGTTCTAGGCCCTAGACTCATTCTAATGTTGACCTTCTCAACTATACAACTAGGTCAACTAGGATCCTAAGACAAGCATAGTGATCCTTATCCAAATTAGTAATAGGGTGTTCCAACACGTTCCAAGGGTGAAGCAGGAGCCTAGGAAATGGTACAACAGGTTTGACTGTTGGTGCTGTGGCAAAGTTGGTCACTTTGCCCTGGATTGCTGGTTTAATCCAAGATTCAATGAGACTCCTCATGTTAGAAATGTGAGGCCGACCACTCGTAGGGTTAACCACCCGAGGGGGAGTATGCTAACAAGGAATCTAGGACCCAAGTTTGATTGGGTTCCTAAGGGAAACTAATTCTGTTTTGCAGCTATGTCCAAAGGCCACCAAAACGCCAATCTAGTACTTGGACTGTGGATGTTCCCGGCATATGACCGGGACAAGAAGCCTGTTCCGTGACTACTCCCCTGTCGAAAATGGACCCAAAGTCATCTTCGGAGGATCTGATCGAGGAGTCACCAGGGGTTATGGTATGATTTCCAATGGTGTATTCTCTATCACCGACGAGGCCTATGTTGAAGAGTTAAACCATAACCTTATAAGTGTAAGCCAGTGGTGTGATAAAGAATACGACGTTAAGTTCTGCAAGGATAAGTGCTTGATAATATCGTGTGCCTCTTCGGAGATGGTATTAACTGGCATTAGGAGCAGAAATATCTTTTGCTTAGATTTTCTTAGCTTAGACTCTTCTACCCTCGTGTGTCTAGTAGCAAAAGGCAGTGCATCTCTTTGTGAGCAATGACACAAGAGATTAGCACATATTAATTTCAAGACTATTAATATGTTGTTTTCTTCGAATTTAGTAAGGGATGCCTCTACTATTAAGTGCATCAAGATAACCCCTATCCTGCATGCCAGAAGGGCAAACAGACTCGGGCTACCTTTAAGGGCATTGTAGACAAAGACTCCTCCAGATGTCTTTATCTTCTGCATATGGACTTGTTCGGTCCAGTACAAGTTCATAGCTTAGGAGGAAAATCGTATACGCTAGTGATTATTGATGATCACTCTCGGTTTACGTGGGTGTTCTTCTTGAAACGAAAGTCAGATACATTGACATCCTCACTAATTTTATCAAGCAGATTCAGAACGAACTTAACTGCTCTGTGGTCAAAATCAGAAGTGACCATGGAACAGAATTCGAGTCTGGTGCTATGATAGAATTCTGTTAAGAACATGGTATCTTTCATGAGTTTTCCTCCCCGCATAATCCTCTACAAAACGGAGTTGCGGAGAGGAGAAATAGAACGCTCATCGAAGCATGTATGACAATGTTGAATGACGCTTCTCTTCAAGAATACTTCTGGGCAGAGGCTGTCAATACGGCTTGTCATGTGCAGAACCGGGAACTGATCAACAAGAATCATCGTAAGACGCCTTATGAGCTACTGAAAGGCAGGAAACCGACCATGTCCTATTTAAGGATTTTTGGCTGCAGATGCTATGTACTCAATAATGTGAATTACCCACGTACTAAATTCGGAGAAAAATGCTTCGAAGGCATCTTCATGGGCTATAATAGCCATAGTCGGGCTTATAGGGTCTTCAATAAGAAAACCCTAGTGGCAGAGGAGTCCATTAGTGTTGTTTTTGATGAAGGAAGCTTGCTTCATAGCAATTCTTCCAGTGGGATTCTTGAAGATGCAGGTGCAAGGCTTCTACAGCTAAGTCTCGATGAGACTGCAAAAGGTGCAACTCCCAAGTATGTCAAAGTTTCTACCTCAACGCCAACTGGAGAAGTTGACGATCAGGATGGAGAAAATCTCCCAGAAGAAGGAGAAGCCCGAGAAGCCGTCAGAGCTCCAGATGCCAGACTCCTAGAGCTCCGACACGTGAGGGATCATCCTAAAGTTCAGATCATAGGAGATCCTCGTGACGGTATCAGAACTCGGAGAGGTACAATTAACGAGATTTTTCACCTTAGTTTTTTTTCACAAGTTGAGCCAAAGAAGTTCGACGAAGCGAACAAAGATGCGTCATGGATATTGGCCATGCAAGATGAACTGCATTAATTCGAACGATGCAACGTATGGACGCTTGTTCCCAGACCAAAGCACCAGAATGTGATCGGCACTAAGTGGATCTTCAGAAACAAACTCGATGAACACGGTGTCATCATCAAGAACACGGCCAGACTGGTGGCTCAAGGTTACAGATAGGAGGAGGGGATTGACTTCAACCAAACCTTTGCACCAATTGTAAGGCTGGAGGCGATCAGATTGTTCCTGGAATATGCCTCTCACAAAGGATTCATTGTCTATCAGATGGACGTGAAATTTGCGTTTCTAAATGGAAATTTGAAAGAGGAAGTATATGTCGCGCAACCCCCAGGTTTTATTAATCCATCACTTCCTAATCATGTTTATTTTCTTAATAAAGCATTATATGGCTTAAAAAAGACTCCTCGAGCTTGGTATTAGACTCTGTCTAGTTTTCTTCTTGAGAACAAGTTGTCTAGAGGAAAAATAGATAAGACATTGTTTCTTAGGGAAGTCAAAGGCAAGACTTTGCTGGTGCAAATCTATGTCGATGACATAATATTCGGCTCAACGGACAATAATCTTTGCAAGAAGTTTTCTAAACTTATGCAAGGAAAGTTTGAAATGAGCAGCATGGGAGAGCTAAAGTATTTCTTGGGACTTCAAGTGAAACAATCTGAGGATGGAATTTTGATCTCTCAAATGAAGTTCACAAATGAACTCCTCAAGAAATTCGGAATGGAGAATGCAACCTCTATGAGGACTCCAATGGGATCCACTGTGTCTCTAGACAAGGATGAGAAAGGGAATCCTTTTGATGAAACCAAATACAGAAGCATAATTGGATCCCTACTCTACCTTACTGCTAGTCGACCAGATATTATGTTTTCCACATGCATTTGTGCAAGATATCAGGTGAACACTAAGGAATCTCATTATGTCGCTGCAAAGCAGATTCTTAGATACCTTAAAGGTACACCAAATCTAGGCTTGTGGTACCCAAGACACAATGATATCGAGCTGATAGGCTTTTAAGATGCTGACTTTACAGGAAGTAGGGATGATAGGAAAAACACTTCCGGGACGTGCCAATTCCTCAAAAGAAGGCTTATTTCATGGAACAGTAAAAAGCAGAACTGTGTCGCAACCTCCACGGCTGAATCTGAGTACATCTCAGCAGGCAGCTGTTGCGCACAACTTCTATGGATCAGAAATCAACTCAAAGATTATGACTTGCAGTTCAGAGAAGTTCCTATGTATTACGACTCCTCGAGCGCAATAGTAATTGCGAACAATCCTGTGTCGCACAGCAGAACAAAGCACATTGAAGTGCGCTACCACTTAATTTGGGAGCATGTGGAAAACAAAGATATCTCTCTCTGTTATGTCCCCACGGATAAGCAGATTGCAGATATCTTAACAAAGCCCATAGACGAGGCCAAGTTCAGTATCTTCAAAACTGAACTCGGCATGCTGAACTATAAAGATTGAAGGGCTCAAGGCTCTTGGATCAAGGGGGAACGTCGGCAAGGAACTCAAGATCGAGCACGGATGCAAGAACTGAGGGGGAGCATTTGGCTCCAAGTAAAGTCCCAGATTTGTAGAAGCCAAAAAGGGGGAGATTACCCTCTCGGCTAAGGCTAAGGTGGCTGTCAATGTTAAGTATGCTCTCAGGAAAATGGTAATGAATTTCACTCTCAACTAGAATTTTTAGTTTATGATTTTCATTCCCATATGTTCTATTCACCTTAGCTTGTAGGGTTTAGGCTTCTTCAAATAGGGGGAGATTGTTGGGTATTGTATCCACAATGTACCTGATTTGAAGAAGCCCCTGAACAAGCTAAGTTGAATTGACAATATATTTGATGATTTTCTATCAAGTTGTGCTTGCAGCTATTCCATGCTAAGTACACACCAATATCAGGGTGCAGTGGGTCAATATACACGGGTCTGCGCAACGTAATCCATCGTTGAGTAGATCAGTGTGTTGAATCACGTGTGCTCTCTCTATTGGAGTGTACTTATTTTCAAGTACAGGGTCGAGATAGATCAAGAGCAGAAGAGGAGCAAAGATGGGTCAAAGACCAAGTTCAGAGGA
Source organism: Platanthera zijinensis (assembly GCA_039513925.1). NCBI lineage: Eukaryota > Viridiplantae > Streptophyta > Magnoliopsida > Asparagales > Orchidaceae > Platanthera > Platanthera zijinensis. The sequence goes on along the minus strand of CM077091.1, from coordinate 43,911,798 downwards.
AGGATGACAAGTTATTCTAAGTCAAAATCGACGGGAATCACTAAGTGATTCTCGCCGATTCGACGGGAATCATTAGTGATTCCCGCCGAATCGTCGAGAATCAGTCAGTGATTCCCGCCGACTTCATCCGGCTGACTGTCCTCCTACAAGAATTCTGCTAAGGCAGAATCGACGGGAATCACCAAGTGATTCTCTCCGATTCGACGGGAATCACCTTGCATTCCCACTAATTCCCTCCGGATGACCAGATTTCCAACTGAAATTATGCCAAGGCAAATTCGACGGTAATCGTGAGTGATTCCTGCCAACTTCGACGAGAATCACCAACGATTCTTGCCGATTTTTCCTTAGGCAAAATTCCTGTTCGATGGACCGAACCAAGTTCGCTGTGCGCCGTTTTGACAAGTAGTAGGGCTTCTCCTTGTGGGCCGCACAACTAAAGCTGTCACGGTTCTGGTTCGGTTCCGGTTCTACTAAAACCATGAACCGAACCACTAATGTAACGGTTCTTCAAATTAGAACCAAAACCATATTTGGTTTGACCGGTTCCGGTTCTGGTTCCGGTTCCAGCTTAATTTTTGAAACCGTCATGTCAACGGTTCCGGTTATGGTTCAACAAGAACCAAAACCAAACCGGTCACTATCGGTTCGGTCCGGATCCATGCGGTTCGGTCCGGTTCCAACTAAAAAAAATCAAACTTGGCGGAATGAAATAAAAGCGGACTACAAATAGTAAAAAAAAAACATGGAAATAGAAATAATTATGTTGCGCACTTCTCGACGGTCTTTTCCAAGATCTATGAGATTGTATCAATTGTCTTCCTATGCGTATACACTTGTCACAAATTCTAGTTGGTTTGCACACGTCTCATCGTCATGCTCAACTGTAACAACCACCTACAATTAGTTGTCTTTGATGATTACTAATAAATAGTAGTTGTATATCTTCTATATTTTTTAAATAAAATATTTCAAAAAAAAATATTCAAATAAAATTGAAAATATATTATATAACTTTATAAAAATCAAGAATGCACTACAAAAATTGACTCCAAACTGCACCAATGTCAAACCATATATACCATACTGTTTTTATACGGTAAAGTTTTGTTTGGTCCAAAATCGACCCCCTTTAGTGCGGTTGCGTTTTAAGTTCAAACTGCACCAGCTTCACTCGTGATAGTAAGTATAAATATTATAAATAAAATATAAAATAATAACAATATAATAGTAATAATAATAATAATAAACGGGTTACGGTTCTGTTCTACTTCGGTCCGGTTCGGATCGGGTCTAAAAATCTTGAAACCGCTTGAGACTTATATGTTGCGGTTCCGGTTCCGGTTCCGGTCCGGATAATAAAATGTAAGAACCACACCCGGATCAATGTTGTTCACGGTTCCAAAATTCAAACCGAAACCAGAATAATTTTCGAACGGTTCGGTCCGGTTCTTTGCGGTTCCAGTTCAGTTTGCGGTTTTCGGTTTTAAGTGACAGCTCTACCCACAACGGTCATTTAGGATTGGCTTCCAGTATATATACTCGCGTATTTGAACATACCGAGCAATCGATTCACGAAAAACAAAAAGCAGCCGAGCGTGCCCTAGCAGATCGCGGAAACCGCTGATCGCCGATCGCCGCTCACAGTTCGTCGTTGACATCTTATCCGATCATCTCTGATCTTCCGATGACAGTACCGAGGCAAGAATAGCGTCTCACGCTTATCTCTTGAGATCTCTTGTCTCTCGATTTATTTAACGAGGTTAGTTCTTCATTCCAAATCGATTGAGACGACTGATCCGATTGAGATCGTTGGTATACCTTGCTTGCTTCGTCAAGAAGTTTGGATCTACAAAGCATCGCCGCTGCAACCACTTGCCGCCGCCGATCTTGACAAAATCCTCTCCAAGAGAGTACTCCGGTCATGGACTCTTCGTCTCTTTCAAGAAAGCATCAACGAACGAAGAGCGACATCGGATTCTCCATAATTTTGTTTGTATTTCTTGTACATTCAATTTTTGTTTTGTTGTAAAGGAATTTTTATTCCTAGTTGTAAGGGTTGGGAACAACCCGTGGTGGAGGAGTAGTGACTCCTTTGGTTGGAAGGGTTCCTTCCGTAGTGTGAGGATTGGATTTCAATCCGGTTGGTGAAGTGACCGAGTCGTCCCTTAGTGGGAGATAGGTCGAAGGGGGAAAGTGGACGTACCCAAATCGGGGAACCACTATAACTTTCTGTGTGTTTTTATGTGCTGTATTTGTTTAATTGTGCAGGTAATTTAAATTCTGCAAAAGACTGCACGACACCTATTCCCCCCCCCCCCATAGGTGGACTTAGTCGACATTAGATACTTTCACCCCCCACACCAAGTAGGAAGGGCACACATCATTCCTTCAGGTATGATCATAAGAACAATTTTGGTCACTGCAAGAATGATCAGCCCTTATGTGGAAACAGCCATAGTGCAAGTGCTGTTATGGCTACCCCTGAGAAAATACACATGGCTCATCAGGACCGTTTGTATTTACGTCCTCAACTCCCACACTTCATGACATTATAGGAACCAGCTCTCACAGAACATCTTCCCACCCTACGACAAAGGAAAAGGGAGTTGGCAAACATGTAGCAAGCATCACTGGGGCCCCTGGATGTGTGCTGGCTGAAAAGAAAGCACCACCCCTAGGCCTCATTACACTCACCACTTGTTCACCATCATACCCCCCTCGTGTCTCGGTGGAAAGGGTAAATCTGAGAATAGATCAAGCTTTGCCTCCTTCAGACCTAGGGTTATGACCAACTCCGTTAATAGATCTGGTCAGAAAAGGAGGTACAATGTTCATGAATGTTGGTGTTGTGGCAGAGTGGGTCACTTTGCCATAGATTGTTGGCATAATCCTTCTGTGCCAAGGGCAAGGGTATGTCAACATCCTTTGGCAAGAGACAGCCTTCCTGACAGAAATCCTGTAGGAAGGCATGCTGTATTTTATGTTAACAAGAACCTAGGACCCAATACCTATTGGGTTCCTAAGGTAAGGTAATTCTTTTTTGCAGGATATTCTAGGTACCCATGAACATGATGGGACCTAGACAAGAGATGTTCAAGGCTTGCTTTGGAACAAGGAATATGGGAAAAGATATAATGCTTACTACAGAGTCCTTCATGTGCAAGGCTTGAAAAGTTAAGTCTCGATGAGACTGCTAAAGATGAAACTCCCAAGTACGTCAAGGTCTCCACCTCAATACCAACTGGATAAGATGCCGATCAGGATGGAGAAAATATCCCAAAAGAGGGAGGAGCCCGAGAATCTGTTAGAGCTCCAGATGCCAGACTCTTAGAGCTCTGACACGTGAGGGATCATCCTAGAGATCATATCATAAGAGATCCTCGTTACGGTGTCAGAACTCGCAGAGGTACAATTAATGAGATTCTGCACCTTAGTTTTCTGTCACAGGTTGAGCCAAAGAAGTTCGACAAAGCGAACAAAGATGCGTCTTGGATATTGGCCATGCTAGATGAACTGCATCAATTCGAACGATGCAACGTCTGGACGCTTGTTCCCAGAACAAAGAAACAGAATGTGATCGACACTAAGTGGATCGTCAGAAACAAACTGGATAAACACGGTGTCATCAGCAAGAACAAGGCGAGACTGGTGGCTCAAGGTTACAGACAGGAGGAGGGGATTGACTTCGACCAAACCTTTGCACCAATTACAAGGTTCGAGTCGATCAGATTGTTCCTGGCATATCCCTCTCACAAAGGATTCACTGTCTATCAGATGGATGTGAAATCTGCGTTCCTAAATGGAACTTTGAAAGAGGAAGTATATGTCGCGCAACCCCCAGGTTTTGTTAATCCATCATTCCCTAATCATGTTTAATTTCTTAATAAAGCATTATATGGCATAAAACAAGCTCCTTGAGCTTGGTATGAGACTCTATCTAGTTTTCTTCTTGAGAACAAGTTCTTGAGAGGAAAAATAGATAAGACATTGTTTCTTAGGGAAGTCAAAGGCAAGATTCTGCTGGTGCAAATCAATGTCGATGACATAATATTCGGCTCAACGGACAACAATCTTTGCGAGAAGTTTTCTAAACTTATGCAAGGAAAGTTTTAAATGAGCAGCATGGGAGAGCTAAAATATTTTTTGGGACTTCAAGTGAAACAGTCTTAGGATGGAATTTTCATTTCTCAGACGAAGTTCACAAATGAACTCTTCAAGAAATTCGGATGGAGAATGCAACCTCTATGAGGACTCCCATGGGATCCACTGTGCCTCTGGACAAGGATGAGAAAGGGAAACCTTTTGATGAAACAAAATACAAAAGCAAAATTGGATCCCTGCTCTACCTTACTGCTAGTAGACCGAATATTATGTTTTCCACATGCGTGTGTGCCAGATATCAGGTGAACACTAAGGAATCTCATTATGTTGCTGCAAAGAAAATTCTTAGATACCTTAAAGGTACACCAAATCTTTGCTTGTGGTACCCAAGAAACAATGATGTCGAGCTGATAGGCTTTTTAGATACTGACTTTGCAGGAAGCAGGGATGATAGGAAAAGCACTTCCGGGACGTGCCAATTCCTCGGAAGAAGGCTTATTTTATGGAATAGTAAAAAAGCAGAACTGTGTCGCACCCTCCACGGCTGAATCTGAGTACATCTCAGCAGGAAGCTGTTGTGCACAACTTCAATGGATCAGAAATCAACTCGAAGATTATGACTTGCAATTCAGAGAAGTTCCTATGTATTGCGACTCCTCGAGCGCAATAGCAATTACGAACAATCTAGTGTCGCATAGCAGAACGAAGCATATTGATGTACGCTACCACTTCATTCGAGAGCATGTGGAAAACAAAGATATATCTCTCTGCTATGTCCCCACGGATAAGCAGATTGCAGATATCTTCACAAAGACCCTAGATGAGGCCAAGTTCAGTCTCTTCAAAACTGAACTCGGCATGGTGTACTATAAAGATTGAAGACTGAAGGGCTCAAGGCTCTTAGATCAAGGGGGAGCATCTGCTAGGAATTCAAGATCGGGCACGGATGCAAAAACTGAGGGAGAGCTTTACGCTCCAAGTGAAGTCCCAGATTTGCAGAAGCCGAAAAGGGGGAGACTACCCTCTCGACTAAGGCTAAGGTGGCTGCCAATGGTTAAGTATGATCTCAGGAAAATGGTAATGAATTTCACTCTCAACTAAAATTTCATTTTATTATTTTCATTCCCATCTGTTCTATTCACCTTAGCTTGTAGGGTTTTGGCTTCTTTAAATAGGGGGAGATTGTTGGGTATTATAACCATAATATACCTTATTTGAAGAAGCCCCTGAACAAGCTAAGTTGAATTGATAATGTATCTGACGATCTTCTATCAAGTTGTTCTGGCAGCTATTTGATGACTACTTTTTAGTCATCCTTTTTTGGGTAATTTAGTAGCTTAAATTTCTAAGTATTATTATAATTTTATGTTATTGTATGCCGATAGTCCGTTTTATAGCCTAAACTATTATGGTATTTTCTAGCTTTCAATTTATAAAGCATGTCTTGTATGGTTATATTTTGACCCTTTTTTGTATATTATTGTCACTAACATCTTTCCTTCTTTTTGCAGGATTTTACAAAGTTTTGCATGGTCACGCCCCATGGTCACGCCCTCCTAGGGCGTGTACCACGGGCGTGTAACCTAGTTGAATGAAGCCGCCGGTCCGAAGTCAATCTCCACCAGAAATTAGCTGTCACGCCCACTGACACGCCCACTGACACGCCCTCCATGGGTGTGTCTGAAAGGCGTGACCCGCCAAGTCCCGAGGAGTCAGTACCGAGCTCAATTTCAACGCGCCGAATCCGACACGCCCATATGTCACGCCCTCTAGGGGCGTGTTCGATGGGCGTGTAACTCAGCAACCGCGCCAGAATTAAATGCCAACGCTCCAGATGTCGCACCGAATCAGACACGCCCTATGGTCACGCCCTCCATGGGCGTGTCATAGGGCGTGACTCAGCCCGAAAAAACTCTATAAATAGGGATCATCTTCTAGTGTTTGGGGGGAGATAGAGGGAGATTAGAGAAGAAGAAGTGCTGCTATTTTAGTTTTTATGTCTTAAGCTTGTCTCTTCCTTTTTACTTCAAGTAATTGAGTTTCTTTTCATGCAAGTCTTTTTCGCATTTCTGTACTTCCTTTTTACAGCATTTATAATCATCGTAGAAGGTGTTCTTATAGTATCTGTGTGCCCTACGTGTGATTCCTCCACATTACGAAATAAAATAGTTCGCTATTCTCTTTCCCTTCTACTCGGTGTTATTTTCCATACTATTAATATGATCTTCATTGTCTATACCATGAATAACTAAATCCTCCTTGTACTCGATCTTGATGATCTGAGGTTTGAGTGATTAAGTTATGATGCTTTAATTTTACCTTTCCTTTTTAGGGGTTTAACCTTGAATTGCTCTTGAATACTTTTGGGTTGGAGATATATCATCGATGTATACTCTCCGCCTTAGCTTTCATGCTTGGCTAGCCGAAAGGCCGATAGTTTGAAGTGAGCACTCAAGAGGAAAGGGATTGGTATGCACCCCTCGAGAGAGGGAGACATTCAAATCTCCCGGATTGGAATAAAATCTAATAGTGGGGTTCACCGCGTAAAGCGAGCTTTAGGCCTCTGATTTAGACGAAAGTCGGTCGGACCTACCTAAACTCAGTCGGACACGACTTCGAGAGAAGTGTGTTTAAGCTTTAGGAACCTCCACGGTCAAGAAACTCTTCCCTATTAAGTTTAGGCTTTTATCGCATTTCTTTATTACTCTGGCCGAGGTGATTCTTGATCGAGTACATTCCCATCCCTTGGTCGTAGTTCTTTAACACTTATCGTAATCGCGTCTAATAGTTCTTTAACTTAATGCAGTGGTTCTCTTTCTAGCGATTAACTATATTTCCTTTCTTAGTTGCAATTTCCTTTTTAAGTCCTCAAGATTTTCCTCCGATAAAATAATAGTCTTCGTGTGAGTAAGTGTATTCAGCAGTTCCCGGATTTCAATACGACACTTGTGTCCCCTAGCTACAATTCGATAGGTATACTTGCCTAGATGGATTGCTAGTTCGGTTGCTTTTATTTTCTTCACGATAGTAGACATCAAGTTTTTGGCGCCGTTGCCGGGGATTCAGCTCTTGTTGATATATTGAAAACACGAATCTATTACTTTTATCTTCCTTATTGCAAACCAAAAAGAAAAAAAAAATAAATCGCTTTAAAAAATAATAATAATAATAATAATAAATATAGTCATTTTCAATAGATACCCACATCACAAGTTTCCTACACCAACAAATTCCTCTCAAAAAGGGCAATGCGGTTTTAAGTACCGCTATCTTGTCTTGTACCTTGCGAACCCTTCATCGGGTAGTCCTTGGGAAGTTTGGGAGCTAAACCATCTAAAAAAATATATAATTAAAAAAAATATATATATATTAATAATAATAATAAACAATACTTCTCTCTTTCTTCTTCCAGTGCATGACCCGGGGAAGTCCGTCGGTTATTTTGGACTTGGACCACGAAATCGAGCGTACTCTTCGGAGAAGATTGCGATTTCAAGGCCCGACTCTTCAAATACCGGTCGAACAGTCCGATTCATATTCTACCTTAAGAATAGACAATCCCAACCAAGAGGAAGTCGTGCAAAGGACTATGTCCCATTATGCAAGACCAAACCTGGAGGGTACAGAATCTAGCATAGTTCGCCCCGCTATTGCGAACATTAACTTCGAGCTTAAGCCTAGCATCATTCAAATGGTGCAGCAATATGTACAGTTCGACGGATTGCAAGATGAAGATCCGAACTTGCATATTGCTAATTTTCTTGAAATCTGTGACACCTTCAAGATTAATGGTGTCTCGGACGATGCGATAAGGCTAAGACTCTTCCCATTCTCCTTAAGGACTAAAGCCAAACAGTGGTTGAGTTCTCTTCCAAGAGGATCAATCACTACTTGGAACATTTTAACTGAAAAATTTCTTTCTCGTTATTTTCCCCCCGCCAAAACTGCTAAGTTTCGAAATGATATAACTTCATATTCCCAAATTGATTCTGAGACCCTCTATGACACTTGGGAGAGGTTCAAAGAACTTTTGAGAAGATGCCCACATCATGCTCTGCCTGTATGGTTGCAGGTTCAGACATTCTATAATGGGCTAAACCAAGAGACTAAGCAAATGATAGATGCCGCTTCCGCTGGTTCTTTAGACCGCAAAACTCCGGAAGCCGCTCTTGAGCTTATTGATGACATGGCGATGAACACTTATCAGTGGAATTCGTCCAGGTCTCGCCCATCTAAACCTGCAGGTATCTATGAAGTGGATTTGGTGACGCAACTGGCGATGCAAGTGGAAATGCTCAACAAGAAGATCTCGGAGATGACTGCTCCCTACGCCGCTAAGGTATATGAAAATGCTGCTGCTGCCGAGCAGGTGGATTATCTGGGGAACATACCCAGGCCTGCTCAAAATATTTCTGCGAATAATTTTTCTGCTTTTTCGAATTTTTCTTCTCCTCCTGGTTTTTCTGCTTCGTCGAACACTTATCATCCCGGATGGCGTAACCATCCTAATTTTTCTTGGAGTAATAATGCTAATGTAATACGCCCACCACACGATTTTACACCACCACCACCACCGCAACAAAATTTTCAAAAACCTTCCCCTTTGGAAGAGATCCTCGCTAAATATATAAGCTCGAACGATGCCACTATTAGAAATTTAATAGGATCCATGAAAAACTTAGAAAATCAAGTTGGCCAACTCGCTAAGGCCTTTTCCGAGAGACCACCTGGAACTCTTCCCTCGAACACTGAGCCTAACCCAAGGGAGCACGCAAATGCGATTTCCCTTCGGAGCGGTAAAGTTGTTAACGAGCCCACCACAAGGGAAGCGCCAAAGGCGATTGTTCCTCCAGTTTTTACCCCCACGAAAAATGACAACTCAGATTTTGAAAAAGAAAAATCTACATTTGAAAAAGAAAACGATGGCTCTATTATTTCTGATTCTCAAAAAGAAAAAAATGATTTTCAAAATGATGCTCCTGTTGTCCTAAAAGAATTCCCGCCACCTCCTTATCCGGCTAGACTTAGGAAAGACAAACTAGATGATCAGTACCAACGCTTTCTTGAAATGTTCAAACAAATTCACATTAATTTGCCATTTCATGAAGCGATTAGTCAAATGCCGAAGTACGCAAAATATCTTAAGGACTTATTAACAAACAAGACGAAATTGGAGAACTTATCACATGTAACATTGAATGAAGAATGCTCGGCAGTCGTTAAAAATTCTAATCTGCCTAAAAAGATAAACGATCCGGGTAGTTTTTCCATTCCTTGTGTCTTTGGTGATTTATTTGTTAAACATGCGTTGGCAGATCTAGGAGCGAGCATCAACTTGATGCCTTTTTCACTATTTAAGAAGTTAGGATTGGGCACTCTGAGCCCTACAAGGATGAGTATCCAATTAGCTGATAGGTCTATCAAGTATCCACTAGGTATCGTTGAGGACGTGCTCGTAAAGGTCGACAAATTCATCTTCCCGGTGGATTTTGTCATTCTTGATATTGAAGAAGACGTTGAGGTTCCTCTTATCCTTGGACGACCTTTTCTAGCCACCTCTCGAGCAGTTATAGACGTTAGTAACGGAAAGTTGTTTTTGCGTGTGGGAGATGATGAGGTCACATTTTCTATAAATCAATCCATGAAAAACTCCTTAAAAAATGATGACTCTTGTTTTTTTGTTGACGTTCTAAATGAAGACTCTTCCCTTTCCCTTTCCAACATTTCTCCCAATGAATTTTCATCTTCGTTTTCTGAAATTTCTTCACATAATTTTGACAACCCGGTGATGTCGATCCAAGAAAATGTTGAAAATAATTTTGCATGTAGTAGGAAAAAGTATGAAAATCTTGTTTTGAAAAAGAGAAAAATTTAAAAAATTCTTATGACGAACCACCCCAGCTTGATTTAAAACCACTGCCTGACCACCTCAAATATGTCTTTCTTGCAAAAGATTCAAAATTGCCCGTTATAATCTCGGCTTTTCTTTCCCAATCCGAAAACGATCAATTGATCGAACTACTACAAAAGCATCGCCGAGCTATAGCATGGCAAATTTGTGATATTCCTGGCATAAGTCCCTCTTTCTGCACACACAACATATTTTTTGAAAATAATCCTAAGGGTGTAGTTCAACCACAACGTCATCTTAATCCAAATATGAAAGAGGTTGTGAAGGGAGAGGTGCTTAAGTTATTAGATGCAGGGATAATTTATCCTATTTCCGATAGTCAGTGGGTAAGTCCAGTTCAGGTTGTTCCTAAGAAGGATGGGATCACGGTAGTACCAAACGAAAACAACGATTTAGTTCCAACTAGGACGATAACGGGATGGAGGATGTGCATCGATTACCGTAAACTAAACGATGCCACTCGAAAAGATCACTTCCCCCTCCCCTTTATCGATCAAATTTTAGAACGTTTGTCCGGACACAATTTTTATTGCTTCCTCGACGGTCTCTCGGGATATTTTCAAATCCCTATCTCACCCGAGGACCAAGAGAAGATGACATTCACTTGCCCCTTCGGAACTTTTGCCTACCGTAGAATGCCTTTCGGATTATGCAACGCACCCGCCACCTTTCAGCGGTGTATGCTTGCTATTTTTGATAAATATGTAGAAAATATTATGGAAGTTTTTATGGACGACTTTTCCGTTTTTGGTGACTCATTCGATTTATGTTTAGAAAATTTAGGAAAAGTTTTAAAACGCTGCGAGGAGACAAATTTAGTTTTAAATTGGGAGAAGTGCCACTTTATGGTACGTGAGGGTTTAGTCCTTGGCCACAACATTTCCGCCAGGGGAATTGAAGTGGACAAGGCAAAAATTGAAGTAATTGAAAAGTTACCGCCCCCTCTAACTGTTAAAGAGATTAGAAGTTTTTTAGGTCATGCGGGTTTTTATCGTAGATTTATTAAGGACTTTTCAAAAATCACTAAACCTCTCACCCACTTGCTCGAAAAAGACATTCCTTTTGTTTTTGATAAATCTTGTCTCGAGGCCTTTGAATTAATAAAATCGAAACTTATAAATGCTCCTATTATGATCGCCCCAGTTTGGGATTTACCTTTCGAAATTATGTGTGATGCGAGTAATCATGCGGTAGGTGCGGTTTTAGGTCAACGAATCGCTAAGAACTTTCATCCGATTTTCTACGCTAGTAAAACTCTCACTTCTGCGCAAGAAAATTACACCACGATGGAGAAAGAGCTCTTAGCAGTTATTTTTTGCTTTTGATAAATTCCGACCGTATGTTACTCTATCTAAGGTTATTGTTTTCACGGATCATTCCGCTTTGAAGTACCTCCTTTCTAAACCGGATGCCAAGCCGCGTCTTATCCGTTGGATCCTCTTACTTCAAGAATTCGACTTGGAAATTCGGGATAAGAAAGGAGCAGAAAACCTAGCGGCGGATCATCTATCTCGCCTTGAAAATCCCAAACTTGATTTTTTAAATGAAACTTTTATTAATGACTCTTTTCCGGATGAGCGTATTTTTAATATTTCTTCATCTTCTACCCCCTGGTTTGCCGATCTGGCCAATTATCTTGTGGCCCGGGTCCTTCCAAAAGAATACTCCACTCACCAAAAGAAGAAATTCTTTTCGGAGTTGAAGTATTATTTTTGGGAAGACCCATTTCTATTTCGCATTTGTGCGGACCAAGTGGTAAGGAGATGCGTTTCGCAGGAAGAGGGTCACCAAATTTTAAAACATGTTCATGAAGGTCCGACTGGCGGGCATTATCAAGCAAACCGCACCGCCCAAAAAGTGCTTAGTGCTGGCTTCTATTGGCCAAGCATATTTAAAGATGCACAAATCTTTGTGGGCGGGTGCGATCGATGCCAGCGGACTGGAAATATTTCTAACAAAAATTAAATGGAGCAAAATTACTTTCTCGAGTGCGAAGTTTTTGATCTATGGGGCATAGACTTTGTCGGCCCATTTCCCTCCAGCTTAGGAAACAAATATATTCTAGTCGCAGTCGATTATGTTTCTAGGTGGGCAGAAGCCCAAGCTCTACCAAATAATGATGCTCGCGTAGTTGTCAATTTTCTAAAAAAATTATTTTCTCGCTTTGGGTTTCCTCGAGCGATCGTTAGTGATAGGGGAAGTCATTTTTGCAACGCTCAGCTCACTAAGGCTTTAGCCAAATATGGCGTTACGCATAAATTGTCCACTGCTTATCACCCCCAAACGAACGGTCAGGTCGAGGTAGTCAATCGCGAGCTTAAACGAAATTTGGAAAAAAACGTTTCTACTTCTCGTAAGGATTGGTCTTTAAAATTGGACGATGCTTTGTGGGCCTATCGGACAGCATACAAAACCGCCATCGGTTGTACTCCTTTCCGATTAGTCTATGGAAAATCGTGTCATCTTCCGGTAGAAGTAGAACACCGTGCGTATTGGGCGTTGAAGTTTTTTAATTTCGATCTGCACTCGGTCGGCGAGCATAGAAAAAACCAACTAAATGAGCTTGACGAGTGGCGAGCGTACGCCTATGAAAATAATAAAATTTATAAAGAACGCACGAAATTGTATCACGATAAGAACCTGCGCCACCCTAAAACTTTTAAACCAGGCGATCAGGTTCTTCTTTTTAATTCGCGTTTACGTCTCTTCCCGGGAAAGCTTAAATCTAGATGGTCCGGACCGTTCACGGTCAAGGATGTTTTTCCTTACGGCACTGTGCTACTTTCACACCCCGATAAGGGCAACTTTAAAGTTAATGGCCATAGACTTAAACTCTATTTCTCTAATGATTCTGTGACTCCTGCAAAGGAGAATCTTCTTTTTAATTCTTAGTTTTTTATTTCTGATGGACATTTTTATTTTGTTATGGACATTTTTATTTTCCACTTTTTGGACTTATTTGAACTCTTGTAATAAACAAACATTATCGGGCATCTGCCCATGGACTCTATCTTTTTGCTTTGCTCTTTCTGCCGGAGGCAAATCAAGCCCATGATCGTGGTCGCCACTCCGCCGTTGCTGATTTCAAGATGGATCAAGTCAAACCTGCTAACGATCAAGTGCGCTAAAGAGCAAGCATGGGGGAGCGACATCCGCCTTCATCTCACGAACCCGGGGAAGTCCTGTTCTTATTTACTTTACTTTCTGCATTTTCTTTTATCTCTCCTTCTCAGTCTCCTTCTCTTTTTCCTTTCATTAAGGACAATGAAAAATTTTACGCATGGGGGGGTCTAGTTTCTTTTGGCTTTTTCTTTTTGTTCTTCTTCTTTCAAAAGAAATTTTTTGATTAAACTAGTATAGTATTTTATATCATCAAAATCTAAAATCCAAACAATTATAAAACCCAAAAAAAAATTAGAAAAAAAATTGTGCTAAAATCTATTTGAAAAACAAAACCTAAAATTATTTTCTATCTTTATTTTCATGTTGCTTCTAGTGAAGTGAAGGCCCATGCGGTTTCTTAGTTCTATATAGATTACTTTGAAAATGTTTTTCTGAACCTATCATTTTAACATAGTTTAGTTCTACTAGTTTCTTTTTCTTAAATATAGGCATCCGGTTTTTAAGTTATAAGCTAGCAATGCGTAGTTATGTCTTTTTATTCGGTTAATTACTTACGAATGGTTGCTAGGTATCTTTAGTCCTTTTTCATTTGCGGGGTAGTCTTTCTTGGTGTCTAGAACTTGTACCAAGCTACTCTCGAAGCATTTGCGCCGTTTTTACGTTCTTTAGAAATGATTTAGGCCACCATTTGAATAGTTTGAGCTTTTCTTGCCCACCAAAAACAAAACCCTTGCAAAACAATTTTGGGCCTTTTTTCTTATTTTCTTTGTTTTTAGCTCCACCTTTCATTTCATTATGTTCACCAAAGCCAAATATCTTTCCTCTTTTTGCACTATAAATTTGAGCTTAAAAATTATTTTTTGTGGGAAGGGTATTATTTTTGAAATAAATAGGAAATTCTCAAGCTTATTTTTGGAGCCTTCTTATCAAATGTTATTCAAAAGAAAAAAAATTGAGAAAAAATATATATATCATTACAAAATCAAAAAAAAAAAACAAATGAATGCAAAACGTTTATGTTTGGCCAAGTTTATAAAAGAAAAAAAATTCATGGCCTTGTTTTTGTAGTTTCATATTGGAGAAATGACATAGTTGTTATTTCTCATTTTTTTTATGCTTTGGTTATTTTTGAGCTCACCTTGGTTTAGTGCCTAAAACCTTCATGTTTACCTTTGATTCCACTTCCTAATCATTTACCTAAGCCAAGTTTTAATGCCTAGTAGAAGTCCTAATGATCTTAGAACTTAATTTCGCGTAGTGGAGAAAGTGTGAACGTACAAGCCTATGGCCACCATCATTGATGGATTTCTTTGGAGGTTATCTTGGAGTGTTTTAGGGTTAATGTTTATCTAGCAACCTAGTAGTTTGTTAATGCGCCGTTTATTTAGAACTTCTACTTTTGTTTTCCTTACTTTCATTTATTTTGGATGCCTTGTTTTTAAGATTTAGAAATTAGTAGACTTCTCTTATGTCTTAATGAGATTTTTAGGGTTTCCCTTTCAAATCTTCTATTGTGCACTTCTCACCCCACTAGTTGATAATATGAATATTAGGATGGTTTAATTTTCCATGTTTTGTTTTTCTTAATTTTGAAACCTAAATTAGCTTTGTTTATTTTCTATTTCCTTCCCTAGTTTTCATTTTTATTTGCTTGAGGGCAAGCAAATGTCTAAGCATGGGGGTGTTTGATGACTACTTTTTAGTCATCCTTTTTTGGGTAATTTAGTAGCTTAAATTTCTAAGTATTATTATAATTTTATGTTATTGTATGCCAATAGTCCGTTTTATAGCCTAAACTATTATGGTATTTTCTAGCTTTCAATTTATAAAGCATGTCTTGTATGGTTATATTTTGACCCTTTTTTGTATATTATTGTCACTAACATCTTTCCTTCTTTTTGCAGGATTTTACAAAGTTTTGCATGGTCACGCCCCATGGTCACGCCCTCCTAGGGCGTGTACCAAGGGCGTGTAACCTAGTGGAATGAAGCCGCCGGTCCGAAGTCAATCTCCACCAGAAACTAGCTGTCACGCCCACTGACACGCCCACTGACACGCCCTCCATGGGCGTGTCTGAAAGGCGTGACCCGCCAAGTCCCGAGGAGTCAGTACCGAGCTCAATTTCAACGCGCCGAATCCGACACGCCCATATGTCACGCCCTCTAGGGGCGTGTTCGATGGGCGTGTAACTCAGCAACCGCGCCAGAATTAAATGCCAACGCTCCAGATGTCGCACCGAATCAGACACGCCCTATGGTCACGCCCTCCATGGGCGTGTCATAGGGCGTGACTCAGCCCGAAAAAACTCTATAAATAGGGATCATCTTCTAGTGTTTGGGGGAGATAGAGGGAGATTAGAGAAGAAGAAGTGATGCTATTTTAGTTTTTATGTCTTAAGCTTGTCTCTTCCTTTTGACTTAAAGTAATTGAGTTTCTTTTCATGCAAGTCTTTTTCGCATTTCTGTACTTCCTTTTTACAGCATTTGTAATCATCGTAGAAGGTGTTCTTATAGTATCTGTGTGCCCTACGTGTGATTCCTCCACATTACGAAATAAAATAGTTCGCTATTCTCTTTCCCTTCTACTCGGTGTTATTTTCCATACTATTAATATGATCTTCATTATCTATACCATGAATAACTAAATCCTCCTTGTACTCGATCTTGATGATCTGAGGTTTGAGTGATTAAGTTATGATGCTTTAATTTTACCTTTCCTTTTTAGGGGTTTAACCTTGAATTGCTCTTGAATACTTTTGGGTTGGAGATATATCATCGATGTATACTCTCCGCCTTAGCTTTCATGCTTGGCTAGCCGAAAGGCCGATAGTTTGAAGTGAGCACTCAAGAGGAAAGGGATTGGTATGCACCCCTCGAGAGAGGGAGACATTCAAATCTCCCGGATTGGAATAAAATCTAATAGTGGGGTTCACCGCGTAAAGCAAGCTTTAGGCCTCTGATTTAGACGAAAGTCGGTCGGACCTACCTAAACTCAGTCGGACACGACTTCGAGAGAAGTGTGTTTAAGCTTTAGGAACCTCCACGGTCAAAAACTCTTCCCTATTAAGTTTAGGCTTTTATCGCATTTCTTTATTACTCTGGCCGAGGTGATTGTTGATCGAGTACATTCCCATCCCTTGGTCGTAGTTCTTTAACACTTTATCGTAATCGCGTCTAATAGTTCTTTAACTTAATGCAGTGGTTCTCTTTCTAGCGATTAACTATATTTCCTTTCTTAGTTGCAATTTCCTTTTTAAGTCCTCAAGATTTTCCTCCGATAAAATAATAGTCTTCGTGTGAGTAAGTGTATTCAGCAGTTCCCGGATTTCAATACGACACTTGTGTCCCCTAGCTACAATTCGATAGGTATACTTGCCTAGATGGATTGCTAGTTCGGTTGCTTTTATTTTCTTCACGATAGTAGACATCACTATTCCATGCTAAGTACACACCAATGTCAGGGTGCAGTGGGTCAATATACACGGGTCTGCGCAACGTAATCCCTCGTTGAGTAGATAAGTGTGTTTATTCACGTGTGCTCTCTCTATTGGAGTGTAGTTATTTTCAAGTACAAGGTTAAGGCAGATCAAGTGCAGAAGGAGCAAAGATGGGTCAAAGACCAAGTCATCAAGGGAAGGAAGAGAAAATTCTTCTAAGTCAAAATCGACGGGAATCACTAAGTGATTCTCGCCGACTTCGACGAGAATCGTTTGTGATTCCTGCCAATTCGACAAGAATCAGTTTGCATTCCCGCCGACCTCTTCCAGCTATCAGTTTTCCAAATAGAAATTCTGTCATGGAAGAATCGACGGGAATCACTAAGTGATTCTCGCCGACTTCGACAGGAATCGTTAGTGATTCCCGCCGATTCGACGAGAATCAGTCTGCATTCCCGCTGATTTCCTCCGACTTACAAAGTTACCAACTGGAATTAGGCCAAGGTAGAATCGACGGGAATCGTGAGTGATTCCCACCAACTTCTATGAGAATCACAAACGATTTTTGCCGATTTTTCCTTAGGCAATTTTCTTCACTCGCTGAACCGAACCAAGATGTTTTGCGTTGTTTCGGCCGGGGCTAGGGCTTCTCCTTGTGGGTCCCACAACGGACATTAGGGTTGGCCTCAGGTATATATATGCGCGTATTTTGAACCTCTACAGTAACTCATTCACACAAAATCAAAAGTAGCCGATGTCGTGCCCTATCCGATCGCGGAAACCGCCAATCGCCTGTAGCCTCTCGCAAAGTCGTTGTCTCCATTGATCGTTGATCTCAATGCTTCTTTGATCTTCCGACGATAGTACCGAGGCAAGCCGAGCGTCTCACGCATCTCTCTTGAGATCTCTTGTCTCTCGATTCGTTGAACGAGACTAGTTCTCCATTCCGAATCGGTGAAGACCACTGATCCGACTGAGATTGTTCGTAGACCTTGCTTGCTTCGTCAAGAAGTTTGGATCTAAAAAGTATCGCCGCCGTATTTAATTGCCTCCGCCGATCTTATCAAGATCCTCTCCAAGGGAGATATCCGGTTGTGGACTATTCGTTATTTTCAAGAAAGCCTCAACAAACAAAAGACATCGGATTCTCCATAAGCGTTGTTTGTATTTTCTTATACATTCTATTTTGGTTTTGTTGTAAAGGAATTTTTATTCCTAGTTGTAAGGGTTGGGTGCAACCCGTGGTGGTGGAGTGGTGACTCCTTTGTTGGAAGGGTTCCTTCCGTAGTGTGAGGATTAGATTTCAATCTGTTTGGAGAAGTGACCGAGTCATCCCTTGGTGGGAGATAGGTCGAAGGGGGAAAGTGGATGTACCTAAATCGGGGAACCACTATAACTTTTTGTGTGTTTTCTGTGCTGTGTTTGTTAATTTGTGTAGGTTAATTTAATTCCGCAAAATGCCGCACAATACCTATCCCCCCCCCCATAGGTGGATTTTGTCGACACTAGAGACTTTCAGTTATCCACTAACATTTGAGTATCAATACGACCTTAAGGACTTACAAAAATTAAGAGCCAAGACTCAAACAATAACATCAAATGTCAACGTGCATATGTACTCCTAGGCTACCTCGGCATGCAAGCCAGAAACATAGTGAAAAAAACATCACATTCCACAAAACAGAGTTATTACACAACACGAAACACTTTATGAGGCTTAGGCCTTATTGTCCGATGAGCTTGCTCCTGCTTGCGATCCTTGTCCTATAAAAAATGATTATAACATGGGTCAGCAAAGGCTGACCTCAACTGTGTATCCAACACATCTCCTCCTGTCCGTCCCTAGCAGACCCCGGGGCACTCCATCACCCTGCAGGTCAGCACTTCGTATGCAAATATACATGTACATTGAAAGTAGTAAAATAGGTTTGGATGTCTCATACAACAAACATATTTCTATGTTGAGCATATAATAAAAGTGGCCAATAATGCAACATATATGCAAACCTGGGCTTCACCCAAGGCACCCTAAAGCCTATACTTCTAACACATCATCAATAAGGTACTTCCAATTTCCCCATAGGCGTTCAATCCGCAATCACAAGGGTACTTCCAATTTCCCCTTTGGCATTCTAGCCGCAAACATACAGGTACTATAATTTCCCCTAACAGCATACAAGCCGCCATACGGAACTCTTTCCAAGGCCCCATCTACTTATGTGTCTTAAAACCCGGGCTTGCCTTCAAGCTCTGACTTCTCTTGTCAGGATTCCTCCACAAAAACAAAACATCTGATACTAAGAACCTTTGCTAGACCCCACCGTTCGTGACGACCAAGGACCGACTCCAATATCGGAACCAAGTCCACTGAAGGAGACCCAGTGGGACCGAGCTAGTATTGTCCGAGCTTGTCCAAAGCTTGGCGTTCTTGTCAGTTCCACAGAAGGGGACTTGTCTCGTTAGGAAACTCTCCACACGTGACTTTACAATGTCACGGGCTAGCTAGCCGACCACAGAGACAAACTGCACCTTAGCACATCATAATCCCAAGCCTTTCCAACCCTAATCCAACATTCGTACAGTACTGTCCCCATATCCCAGCGTGTACTCTAATTTTCACCCGGTCCGGTTCTGGTTACATGTACGCACACGAAAGAGGGGGAAAATAACATCACAAACGGCGTTTTGATGCTAATGGATTTCTAACAAAATTCTTAAGGCTCGCTATGCAACATCACTGAGTTGGACTAACGGTTGCGACTGCGGCTTCACGCACAATTCCTAATCCACTAACAGAGCGGATTTCTAGTGCAACATCATGCCGGGGACAGAATCAATTGACCCGGTGGATCCTCTTGAACCATGGCAACCCGAATCCCTCTCACTTAAGAGATCCGGTACCTAAATGTTTGAGAGAAAGAAAAAAGAACATGGATGCCATGCACACATCCTAAAGACTAAGAGGAGAAGTGTCGTTACCTTACGATTCCTCTTCCTTGCCATGAAAAACTCAACTTGCACGGATGAAAATATGCACCATCAAGTTCTCTCAACAGATCTGGACTCAGATCAACGATCGGGGCTCCGAAGCTCCGTCAATGGCTGAGAAAAGCCCTCTTCTTTCGCCTTCCACTCACTTTTCCAAACCCTCAGTCAACTCCAAAAGGAGAAGAAATGAGGGATAAATACCGCTCAGCCCTATATAAGTACTCTAGAGGGAGAGTCATGGGCCTTAAGATCAAATCCTAAGTCAAATCGGACGTCTAAAAATCCAAACGACAAAACTTCTTTCGCGCGCTATCGCCGGGCAGTAACTAGCTACCGCCGGGCGGTAACTTCCAGAGAGCACGGCCAAGAAATAAGGTCGCGCTAATGCCAGCGGTAGAACTAATACCGCATGGTAGCTCACTAAATGCCACCACTCAATGCCAGCCTCTCAACGCACTCAGCGCTAAGCTATCGTCGCACAGTAGATAGCTAATGTTGCGCGGTAGATAGCTAATGCTGCGCGCTAGCACTCAATGCTCTCAACTCAAACCATGGAGTTACCACCACACTATAGTTAACTACAACCGATCGATATCCCTCTTAGCACTCGACGAGCGGCTTTCATAGAGCTATACCCGACGAAATATAGGCTACCGCCGAGCGATAGCTACTACCGCCGCGTGATAGCCCTCTCAACACTCGACGAAAGGCTTTCGTCAGGCCATCTACATCTGACAAAAAAGGGCTACCGCTGAGCGATAGCTACTATCATCGCGCGGTAGCTTCTAGAGGTTTAAGTTCTAGAAATCCGGGGTGTTACAGCAGCACAATAGGTATTCACAACCTGTACAAACATCGCAGGCATTCACAGCCGCACACACAAGTCCTATGTCGACATAGTATGGGCCTATTCTTTTCAAGCAGGGTAGCGAGCCCTGCAGGCCTCACCGATGTGGCTGTCGGTGATAGTGGCCAGCCCTGCCACATCTGGGGGGTGGTCATACAACACAACAGTAGGCCCCAATGCACAACCCCGTATACTATTAGATGTGAGAGACATCCGACGATATCGTATTTTGGCCGACCAGCGGAGGAAAACCTAACGAGGAATAAAACATGACAGCCAGTCACCCGTGGTACCCATCTCCCTGTCACCTTGTGTCGTTGACCTTCCCGCACCGGTACGAATGGTTTGCGGAAGGGACTTACCTGGCACGATTTATCGCAAACAATTTACAAGAAATCAAACAGTCAATATTTCTAGCATGCACCGGGTCTATGGCGGCCTACCCTACTATGCTTCAAACTTCGGGCGGTGGCGCTTAGCTCAACTTTCGACAAGGAGCGTGGCAACACTTTATTTTGGGCAAAACTTAGAGGAACACCACAACTCTTGTTATCCACAGCTAAGTCTCGACCTTAATAGACAACTTATCGCAAGAGCAGGACCCTGTTTTATAATAGTAAATTACAAAAATGAAGTGCGGTAAATAAAACTACTAAAAAAAGCTGAATAAATTTTAGTGCTGGAGTGAAATGTGACCAGTACGAAAGTGGAGTAATACTGAATTGAACTAGACCAGTATGAGACTGAGTTGAATTGAAAGTACTTGACCAGTACGGGACTAGAGTTGAATTTAAAGTACTTAACCAGTACGGGACTAGAGTAGAATTGAAAGTACTGAATTGCAATTGACAAGTACGAAACTGGAGTCCTGAATAGGAAAGTTCTAAATTGAAATTTGACCAGTACGAAACTTGAGTACTGAAAGGAAAGTACTTAGAAGAACTTGACCAGTACGAGACTAGAGTTGAATTGAAAGTACTGAATTGCAATTGACCAGTACGAAACTGTAGTTGAATTGAAAATACAGAATTGCAATTGACCAGTATGAAACTGGAGTTGAATTGAAAGTACAGAATTGAACTTGACCTGTACGAGACTGGAATAATCATAAAGAAAATGTTTAGTAGTCTAATCACTCCATTCAGGAGGCTTCAGTTCCATTTCTGTTCTAAGGAGGTATTTTTAGTTCCTTTTCAAGATTTCCTTGGGGTACGGCCATTATTAAGATCCGATAATTTAGTTGCGCCTTTTGAGTTTACGGTTTAATCGGATCAATGGCTTTTTTAGGAGTTACACTCTTTTATTCGTCGGGAATAATTTTTAACTCACTACTCGTACTCTCGCCTTCCGAGCATGCCCAAATTATCCAAGAGTCGAGGCACTCGATGGTTTCACGAAATCTTAGAACACTCGGAGCTTGGCTACTTGCCTTGTCCAATCTTGAATTTATCATTTACGTTTCAACTTATGGAAGGTGATCGCGCACTCCAATTTTTATTTCCAATGTAAATTAGCGTAATAAATTCCGAGCGTGACCCTAGGATCCCAGAAATTGGGAATAATATCAATTCTTATCGCCATGCTCCAAAATTTTAATACAACCTCTAATGGGGTATAAAATAAGCCTTGAAAATTTTTCATAATTTTCCGAGCCATTTTGGGCCCTTATTTTGGCCAAATAAACTTTGTTTAGGCTTCTAAAAATATCAAATCATTTTCAAAAAGTCTCAAAATATTTATGGAGGAAGCCCTCATTACGAGGAACATTTTTCATGTTGAACACTTTGCCCCCTGGGGCTATGATTTGGCCCAAACAATTCTCAAAGTTCTGATATGAAAATTTGTCTACAATTAGCAGATCAATCATTAATTTTGCGGCTGAGATTGAGCCGAACAGCTTAATGCGCCGCTATCTCCCTACAGCGGGTCAACTGTAGATCTGTTGTGGGGGGCATAGAAATGGAGGTGCGGGGGGGTGGGGGGATTGAGAAAATCCCCGCCGTCCATCTCTTCACCGGAGATGGACGGCAACAATTTCATACCTACATATGAAGAGGCGGTAGCCCACTGCCACCGCCGGCCGACCAGTGCTGGGTACCGGCACTGACCCAGCCGGTTCGCCGTGGGCTGGTGTGTCCTTGGCTGGTGGCCCGGTGGCCTGACGCCTCCGGCCACCGCTTGATTTGGTCAACCCGAGAGCAGGGTGGCGTTGGCTTTGCTCTTAGAGCCACCATGCCACCCTGCCTCTCCGGCGTTGAGCCCAACCTAAAAACCACCCCCGGCTGGCGTGCCGGGGGCAGAGCTCTTCTCCGGTGGTGTCCTGACAACCAATCATTGTCGGCCGTCGCCGGAGATAAAATAGAGAAAAAAGCTATGTTTCTCGGGTGCCGCCGGAGCGGCATTTTCCGGCCGCACCCCAGCCTTCCACCACCGGGAAATGTTATACCTGGTGTTTTAACCTTTCCCCAGTGCCACTGCCGGCATTGGGAGGGGATGGACTGTCATGGCCACCACCTGACCTGGAGCTTGGCTCGGGTGGTGCTGGCGGCGCTTCGACCGTCGGGATGTCCATTAAACACGTCAAAAAGATGAAAGAGGAGGAGGAGAAGGTTTCTACCTATGTAGGAGGGGCATGGGAGGGTCGAATTGATCAGCCATGCAAGGTGGCGGAGGAGCTCGGCTCGGGTTGGTTTTTTCCGGCGAGCTAGGGTTCTAGTGAGGGCTCCCATGGATCGGGTTGGTGTGTGTGGAGGGGAGGATGCCAAGAAAAGACCTTTTATAGGCTTGGGGAGGGTGGCCATTTTTCCCCTAGCCGATGTGGGATAAATCCCCATGAGGGGTGGAGCTCTTCTCCTCCCCTCCACTTGGGCTGGCCAGGTGGCATCTTTTGTGTGGCCCTAGGTGGCAGAAAACCAAAGGGAGGAGGAGTGGGCTTGGGCCTTGGTCCTTAGGGAGAGAAGAAGGGGGGGTGGGGAGTGAACTTAGGCCTTCCTTGGCCCATGGCCCATTCCCACAATTTTGCTAATTTGGGTGGCCCAAGTGGTGAGAGGGGTATAACCCTAATTAATTAATGTGGAGGGGACCTCCTTGGAAAAAAAATCCAAAAATTGGACTTTTAGGGGGATTTGACCAAAGTCAAGCCTAGGGTGGGTCCTCCATGCTGGTCAAAGTCAAAGTGGGTCCAAGACATTAGGGTCGGGTCAAAGTTGAGGTGTCGCAACATTATTTGTGCGTGCACGCTTTTCGGTGCACGAATATGCTTGATTTGACCACGGGTTGACTACTCCTGTCAAAATTTGACCGGGTCAAACTTGGTTGACTTCGTATTGACCATATGAGTTCAATGCCACTGACTGGGGTCGAATCGGAGTTCGTTTGCTAAATATTCAGAATCTGTGCATCGTAGTGCGCTAAAACAGTCAAAATGCGTATATTCGTCGTTAGACTTTGGATTGCAACACAACGAGTTCTAATGCGTCTGTATTGGCTATACAAAGCCATAGGAACTAGCAGAACTTAAATCAGAGTTTTCTAGTTTGATTTCCCTGTCTAGGGTTACCTCCTACCGTGGTATGGGCTACGGGTAGAGGTTCAGGTCACTTTTATTGGGCCTACTAGGGCTCTGGTGGCCCAATAAAAGTCGTGATGTTACAATTTAATAAAAATAAAATGATTTTCATCCCCGAAAATTTTCTTGAAGTAGGGGTAAGGGAGTGACATACCTGGAGAAAGACCTCTGGGTGCTTTTCGCGGACGAGTGTCTCTGGTTCCCAAGTATACTCATCTCATCCGTGGTTCGACCACAATATCTTGTCCATTGGGATGGCCATGTTATGCAGATTCTTAACTTTATGATCTACGACTCTGATGGATCAAGATGGACGGATCTATCTGACTGCAGTTGCACTGGCAGTGTAGGTAGATGTTGCTCTAGTTGCCGGAGAACTCGACTCAAGGAAGAGACATAAAACACATCATGGAGGTTTCCCACTTTTGGGGCAAGGCTAATCGATAGGCAACAGGGCCAATGCATTCTATCACCTGATAGGGACCCAAATAACGGGGATCTAGCTTTTTCTTCTTTCTCAACTAGAAGACACCATGCATGGGCTTAATTTTTAGGAACACCATCTCCCCCATACGGAACTCCACCGGTCAGTGTCGCACATCATAATACTTGGCATACCAGCTCTGCGCCTCCCGCATCCATTCCTGGATTAGCCGTATTGCTTTCGTAGTGTCATCAATATAAGTCACTCCTAATGCTTTTGGGTCCTCTTCTTGAGCCCATGTAAATGGGGTTCGGCAACGTCTTCCGTACAATGCTTCGTATGGAGCCATCTTGATTCTTGCCTTGTAGATGTTATTGTAAGAAAACTCAACTAGAGGTTACAGCTTCTCCCAAGGATCATTGTGTTCCACTATACAAAGTCAAAGTAGATCCTCCATCGTCCGATTTGTCTTTTCCGTTTGTCCATCTGTCTTTGGGTGGAAGGCACTGCCAAAGTCAAACTTGGTCCCCAAGTATGCCTGCACTCATCTCCATTCCTTAGATGTGAATCGCCCATCACGATCCGACACAATGGACTTTGACACTCCGTAGAAACATAATACTTTCTCTATGAATATACTAGCCAGAATATCAACACCGTCTCCCTGTCGGTTTGGAATGAACCATGCTACTTTGGTGAGTCGATCTACAACAACCCATATGGAGTTGTTTCCAACGCGGGATCGAGGTTGGTCGTGGACAAAGTCCATGGAAATGTCCTCAAACTTCCATTCAGGTATATGCAGGGGCTACACGAGACCTCCTGGGCTGCGACATTCAGCTTTAACCCTTTGACATGTTTGACATTTGGCCACGAAGTTGGTAACATCTCTTTTCATTCCTGGCCAGTATATGGTCCTGCGCAGATCAACATAAATTTTAACCACACTAGGGTGGATGGAGTACCTTGACTGGTACGCTTCTTGCAAAATCTCTTCATGAATTCCTCCGGTGGAGGGGATAAATACACGATGCCTGAACTGCAAGATCTCATCGTGTAGATTATAATCCTCCTGTCCCCCATCTTGTAGAGATCAAATGATCGGGACTATCTTTGGATCAATCTTCTGGGCTTCTTGTATCCGGTCCCGGATGTCGCATTAAACCTCCATCCAATACAACTAAGCATGATATTCCTCCGGATCTCTTCAGGTAACCATGGTAATTTCCAGATCTATTAAGGAAAAAAATAGCCTTTTTGGGATTTTATCCATCCAACTCCTAGCTACTGAATGCTGGCGGCTTAAAGAATCGACAACCCTATTAGCCTTTCCGGGGTGATATGGGAGAGTGAAGTCATATTCGCACAGAAATTCTAACCTTCGACACTGTCGGAGGTTCAGCTCCTTCAGAGTGAAGATGTATTTGAGGCTCTTGTGGTCAGAGAAGATCTCACACCTTACCCCGTACAAGTAATGCCTCCAAAATTTAAGGGCAAAGACGATAACGCCTAATTCTAGATCATGAGCTGCATAGTTCAACTCGTAGGGCTTTAATTGATAAGATGTGTAGGCCACCAACTTGTCGTGCTGCATTAGAATAACACCTAATCTCTTTAGGGAGGAATCAGTGTAGATCTGGAATCCCTCAGTCCCTGTGGGGATTGTAAGGACTGGCGCAGAGGTCAGTTATTTCTTTAATTCGAGGAACACAATTTCACATTCTAGTGACCACCAGAAGGTAACATCCTTCCTGGTAAGGGCGGTGAGGGGTAAAGCAATCTTGGAGAATCCTTTTACAAACTTCCAGTAATATCTGACATGACCAAGGAAACTTCAAACATCTGCCGCTGTTTTGAGCGGTGGCCAGTTTTGTACTGCCTGGATTTTGGCCTGATCCACTGCTACTCCTTTCTTATTTATAGTGTGTCCCAGGAATCCGACTTCTTCTAACCAAAACTCGCACTTAGTGAATTTGGCGAAGAGGGACTTCTCTCAAAGTTTCAGTAGCACCATCTGCAGGTGTCTGGTATGATATTCCTTGGTTCTCGAATAGATCAAAATATTGTCAATGAAGATGATCACGAAGTGATCTCGGAAAAGCTCAAAGACTTTATTCATTAGAGACATAAAGGCAGAGGGTGCATTAGTGAGCCCAAAGGGTATCACCAGGAACTCGTAGAGACCATAATGGGAGCTGAAGGCAGTCTTGGGAATATCTTCCTCCCAGATTCTAAGTTGGTAGTAGCCTGATCTCAGGTCCATCTTGGAGAAGACGGATGCACCTTATAACTTATCGAACAGTTCGTAAATCCTAAGAAGGGGGTATGAGTTTCGTATCGAAAGATTATTTAATTCTCGGTAGTCTATGTACAGATGTAATGTCCTATCTTTCTTCTTTACGAACAGTACTGGTGCTCCCCAGGGCGAGGAACTGGGGTGAACGAATCCAGCATCTATTAGTTCCTGCAGTTGAATCTTTAACTCAGCTAGTTCTCTCGGGGCCATCCGATAGGGTGCTCGAGACACTGTTAAAGCCCTGGTTATGGGCTCTATCTGAAAGTCAACTTCTCGCTGTGGTGGCAATCCTGGGAGGGACTCGGTGAAAATGTCTGGTAAGTTGCGTACCACATGGACCTTGGCGAGTACTTGAGTTTTGTCCTCCATTTCAAAGTAGATAAGGTACACCTCATCCTTCTGCTGGAACGATTTTATAATCTGCACAGAAATTAATATAATACGAGAGACAGAGGGTACACCTGTCAACGTAATGTCCTGTCTGCTTTGGTTCTGTAGTCGGACTTCTCGTATTGAACAATTTATTTGTGCCTTATGCTCGGCTAGCCAGTACATTCCCAGTATAATATCAAATCCGGTTATTGCCAAGATTGTCACATAAACCTCAAGTTCCGCATCCCCTAGTATAGTTTGTAACAAGCATCTCTCTATTGACGTCATGTCTGATCCATCTGGTAGACATATTCGTATAGACAATCCGGACGAGCGGATAACATTCTCCTTAGTCGTAATAAAATCGTGGGATATGAAGGAGTGCGTCGCTCCAGTATCGAAGAGGGTCTTGGCGGGGTGTCCTTCTACCATCAAAATTCCTGAGAGAATAGGGAGAATATATATATTTTAATATACAAGATGTAGGTATAAATTTATATCCTAGTTTAGTACAAGTAGTAGTATGTGGTATATCTCTATCGCCTAATATATATACCTATCACTATATCGGGGGCTCACCCTTGCTGTAGATCCAGTGCATAGGCCTCCAGGGGTGTTGCTCGGCCCTATTAGCCTCTCCTGCCAGCTCTGTCTTAGTGGACTCTCTGGCCTTATCCCCATGCTGGCTACCCACCCTACACAGCTCCAAATCCTGGCCTTCCTACTATCTACGGGCAGGAGGCCCTTATATTCCCTTGCTGCTGACACAAGAACCAATTCCCTACAAAGGGAACGTCTCATCGGGCTATTGGTGGGGGCTGTGGTGCTGGAGCCGGTCTGATGTCCTACTGCGGTGCTTGGGGTACTGGGGGTACTAGTGGGCGCCTGTAAGGCTGTCTGCAATGTCCCTGGCTACGCTCTCTATCCTATCGGTGGGGAGCGGCTCCTCTGTCTTGTCTCTGACCTCTAGGGTCCTCGAGCCATCCTCTGCACTTCTGGGCAACCATCCGCTGGTCTAACTCCAATGCTGCTGCGTGAGTAGCTACGGTGTGAAAGGTAGACTGAGAGATCATAATTAGGGACTTCTTATGGTCATATCGTAGACCTCGGTAGAAATGAGAAGCTCTATCCCTTTTGGTGGCAGCCGAATTCCCGACAAAGCATGCCGGGTGTATGAATTCTTTCTCGTACTCCGACACCGTCCAATCACCCTGTCGGATGTTCAGGAACCTCTCCTATAAAATAACTCGTTCTGCCTCTAAAGAACTCTAATAGGGCCTCTGAGAACTCTCCCCATAGTATAACGCTTAACGACCGTCCTCTAAAAGTCGAGCGGCTGGCCGCTCTCCACCAATCCCTAGCGTATCCCTCCAACAAGATCACGACTAGTGAGACAACAACTACTACTGGGCACATAATGCCTATGAGCAGTTCCTCTATATGATCCACCCACTCCTCTCCCTGGATGGCAGTCTCTGTCCCTCTGAAAGTAGGAGGACTCAGTCCTCGAAAAGTTATCAGTAAATCGGTAGGTGCCGTCATCTCTCGTGGCAGCTATCCGAAAGGTGGCCAGGATGGCTGTTAATGTCAGCCCTAGGTTTGTCTCGATAAATGGTACAGCCGTGGGGGCGACTGGGTCTAGAGGTGGGGTAGTGGGCACATATCCTATAGAAGAGGACCCCCCCCCACCCGTAATGTTCTCTGGTATCTAGAGAAGTAATAGGAAAGAGTGCCAGTACTTTGCAAAAGTAGGGAAAATTTGCAAAAATAACTAATGTAGAAGAAACAACGATATATGGGCATACTAATGTATAGTCTAGAATCCCTAAGCTTCTACACTAGGGTCCACCAGGCTTCTGCTGCAAGGTTCGTCCTGAACCGAGGAATGAAGTGAGGGATAAGGGATCCTGAGACTGCACCACAAGGGCGAATCGTGATCGCTCTGATCCATTAGTAGTACCCCCTAAAACTTAGACCGGGTCGGGCCGGAGGGGGTACTACTGCTTGGGGAACAACCACCAAGTGCTCCCAAGCGGCAACAACCTGCCTTATCTATGCACTAGTTGGTCGCCTTGCATGACTATAAACATAACAATCACAATACATCAGAGATACGTGGAAGAATTGACAGGAAACCACTAATATGTATATATATTACAAAATATATTTACAAGAGTACTAGGGCCATAGCCTAAGTTCTTATATAAGCATGTAGGATATACAAGTTCTACTTATAACATCTCCCTCCCACTCTCTATCATGCTCACTGGTACTCACATCTCGAAACTCTTCAAACATCAGTGGTGCTTCTACTTGGGTAGTCCTAACCACTGGCGCGTTCTCCTGCGATAGAGGGTCGCTACGGTGCTCTGTTTCCTATGATTGGTAATTTAAATAATAGTTAGTCACAGGGATAAGTAGAAGCAAATCCCCTCCCCAAATCCATATCCTGGGGATGAGCACACACACACACCTAGCAGTATAAGATAGCTGAAGTATGAGAGGGTTAGCATAGTATTTCATATTTTAAATCTAAGAGCAACGATAAAGGAAGGGAAGCATAATATAACTGAAATGGTAGCAGCAATAACATCAGTTATAATAAGGGCTCCACTAGTGCAGCAACACAACAGGTATTCACAACCTATGCAAACATCATAGGTATTGACAGCCGCGCACACACATCCTATGTCGACATAGTATGGGCCGCTTCTTTTTAAGCAGGGTAGCGAGCCCCACAGGCCTTACTGATGTGACCGTCAGTGATAGTGGCCAGCCCAACCACTTCTGTGGGGTGGTCGTACAACATAGCCGTAGGCCCCAACATACTACCCCGTGTACTATTGGATGGGAGAGACATCCGGCGATACCGTATTTTGGCCAACCAGCGGAGGAAAACCCAACGGGGAATAAAACATGATGGTCGGGCACACGTGGTACCCATCTCCTTGTCACCTTGAGTCGTCGATCTTCCCGCACTAATATGAACAGTCTGTGGAAGGGACTGACCTGCCATGATTTACCGCAAGCAATTTACAAGAAATCAAACAGTCAATTTTGCTAGCATGCACCGGGTCTATGGCGGCCTGCCCTACTATGCTTCAAACTTTGGGCGGCGGCGCTTAGCTCAACTTTTGACAAAGAGCATGGGAGCACTTTATTTGGGGCTAAACCTGGAGGAACACCTCAACTCTGGTTATCCCCAGCTAAGGCTCGACCTTAATAGACAACTTCTTGTTAGAGCAGGACCCGAGTTTATAATAGTAAATTGCAAAAATGAAGTGCGGTAAATAAAACTGCTAAACAAAAGCTGCATAAATTTAAGTGCTGGAGTGAAATGTGACCAGTACGAAACTGGAGAAGTACTGAATTGAACTAGACCAGTACGATACTTGGTTGAATTGAAAGTACTTGAACAGTACGGGACTGGAGTTGAATTTAAAGTACTTGACCAGTACGGGATTGAAGTAGATTTGAAAGTACTGAATTGCAATTGACTAGTACGAAACTAGAGTACTGAAAAGCAAAGTACTGAATTGAAATTTGACCAGTACGAAACTGAAAGATTTGGTTTATAGATCCTAAACACCTAGAGGGGGGGGGGTGAATAGGTTCAAATCCAATTTTAACTTAGACAATTAAAATGTTAATCACATCATATAAAATTAGGCTACAACAATCACAACACAAGATAAAACAAGCACAAGAAAACACAGCACAACACACACTGTTTTATAGTGGTTCCCTAATTCGTGGGTACGTCAACTCTCCCCCTTCACTTATCCAACTAAGTGTTGGATTCATCCAAACTTCCTTTCACTAACTCAGATCCTCAGATCTTACAACTCAAAACCCAACTGGTTCCTACAGCTCAGACTTCTTCAAGTCCTATAACTCAGATTCTTCCCAAGAATCCTACCTGAGGCAAACAACCCTACCTCTGCCCTTATCACCAGACCTACAACTGAGATCACAAAGATCCTCCCTCAGGCACTCAGCCCTACCTCAGCCTTTATAAACTTAGGCTTACAACTCAGAGAGATAACTCTCTTACACTCAGATCTATAAAAGATCTTACAGAAAAATTGATTATAAAAGTGATAAATCCTTCACCCAGGTAGAGAGAGAAAGGGGTGAAGGCTTCTTGATCAGTTGTTGATTGATCTGACTGCTTAAGATCCAACCTATCTTAGCTTCTTCAAAGCTTCTTGAATCTGAAAAAAGTAAGGTTGATCTTCTTGTGAAGTTGGAGATGATCCTCTATCCAGCTTCCTTCTTCTATTCAAAATTTGATCTGAATTCTTCTTACAGACTTGTTCAGGATCTGCCTTCTTTTGATTACTTGTAGATTTCAACTGTTAGAAAAATGTCAAGTACTTTCTTATTCGATCTCTGGTTTTATGATAGAACGGGTCTTTATATAGACCTATCTGAGGTTACCGGTTGATCCAGTTCATAACGACCTTCTGACAGCTCTGACAGATGCAACAGCTTTGTTAGTTATGATAGCTATCAAGTATTCAGTCTTGACACCTGATACCTCATTGTACTCTATCTTAGCAGAAAAGCATCGAGACAATACTTTATATGTGTGACAAATAGACCATATGTCGACACAATTCTTGATGATTTCGACACAGCTCACACAATGTCGACACAACCCTTCTTTATCTTCTCAACATAGCTTCTATATAATGTGTCGACACAAGTTCTTTGTGTCGACACAATTACTGATGATGTTGACACAATTGCTGCTAACAAAATTTCTGTGCGTCGACACAAGTTCTGTGTGTCAACACAATCTGGCTTCTAGTGTCGACATATCTCCTTCTTAAGTGTCGACACTTGTACTTAGAATATTTTTCCTACATTTATTTAACCTGAACATTTAAACTCAACATCCCATAAAATACATTTTTATGTATATCATTGAGTTAAGTGAGGCTTCTTCCAAATCAGGTATATAGTTTCCAATGCACCCAACAATCTCCCCCTATTTGGAGAAGTCATAACCCTTAGTCAATGATATGCACCACTCATAATAAAACAAAGATTATGATGTATAAAATCATTACTCAGACAGCGTTATTCAAAAGCTGAAATAACATGTAATATCATCACAAAATATGATAAAATACAGTAACCAAGAATCAGTTTTGAATTACAAGGTTTTTAGAACAAAAGATTACATAGTTCTAAACCTAGTCAATCTATCCCTAGGTTTGATCAGGCTCCTTGTTGACAATTCCTTTGCCAGACTTAATCCTAGCTTGTACATTAGCTTCTGTGTCATCTGCAAGCTTCTTTCCTTTCAGATCCTTCTTCTTGAGCTCTTCATCCTTGATCTTTTGCCTTTCAAAGTAATGAAAAGGCTTTGGGAAATACTTGCTAGGCTCCACAGAGTTAGCTGGTATCTTCCCAGCTCTAAGGTCTCTTTTGAACTGATATATATCATCTTGCCGCTTCTGATATTTTATCCATTCCTGTTCAGAATATCACTTGCCTCTATCTTACATATTTTATTTAACAGCATTCCAAGTAGTAAGAATAATATTCTTGGAGGTTGGAATCCATTGTTCAAAATCAGGGTTTAATTCAGCCTGTTCTTTGAACCTTTTCCTAGACAGCTGAGATTCTTTCAATGCATCCCTTGCTCTTTGTGCTTCTATTTCTCTTTGTAATGCAGCTGCAGGCATGTAAACTTTTTCAAGAATAACATTATGCGCCTCCTATGGAAGGATATACATTTGGTGTACTGCCTGCTGGATTTCTTCAAAATCAGAAGGGTGATAAATTAAGAGAATTGATATTAGCAGTCCATAAATGGCTATTCGCAGTCCAAAATATAAAGAAAAATCCTCCTTTCTTCGCAGTCCATAAATGGCTATTCGCAGTCCATAAATTCCTTGATATATCACTGCTCCTGTACTGCTCCTACGCGCCTTTTAAAACTGCGTCTTTTAGGAGCATTTTCAGGAGAAGTGTTCAACATGAAAGTTGTAGATCTCGACGATATCTACAACTTTCATATTGAACACTTTTTAATTTGATGCCGTTTAGGCTCCCGATTTGGCCCCCGAAAAAAATCACGCAGAACATTCAAATGTTCCGCGTGATTTTTTTCGGGGGCCAAATCGGGGGCTTAAACGGCTTCAAATCAAAAAGTGTTCAACATGAAAGTTGTTGATATCGTCGAGATCTACAACTTTCATGTTTAACACTTCTCCCGAAAATGCACCTATAAGATGCAGTTCAAAAAGGCGCCTATTTATTTTAAAAAAAAATTATTTTTTTTTAAAAACGGGCCCGCGCTAATTCCATTCTTCCTTTCCAAAATTTTAAGGTTTTCTAAGGTCCAATACATGCGAGTATTTATCTATTTTGTGTTTGTTTCCTCTTGCAGATGATCGCTACGAGGGCTCTAAATCAACATTTTTGCTCATTTTAAACATTTTGTTGTTTGAAATTTTATTTTTGTATAATTGGACTTTTATATTTTTTTATTCTACCTAAAAACTTTATTTGGACTGCGAGTTTTATTTTGGACTACGATTATAATTTATGGACTGCGAATAGAAGTGGACTGCGAATAGCCTTTTATGGACTGCTAATATCAATTCTCTAAATTAATTGGTCTACTTCATGCTTAACCCCTTCAATATAAGCAGGTTGAATTCCAGATTCAGCAGTGTTGTCATCATCACAAAGGGGTGGATAACCAAGAGTTGCTCTGATGCTATTGTATATCCATTTAGCATGATCTGAGCTTGCTTTGACTAATACTCTTTCCTCCTTTATGACTTCTCTGGCCACATGGTCTCTCAGATAAACCTTTTGAAACCTTACTTGATCTGCCAGATAATATGTTCCTTCTTTATAGTAGGTCTTGAACTTCTTCATTTGATCTGAGATAGCTTTTTGAGATGCCTGGATTGCTGTTTGGACAGTTGCTAAATCTTCTTTGATTTGCTTTGACACTTATTTCTTTACATGAGTGGCAATACTCCAAAGCTTTGTTAGAATAGCATGATGTGAGTCTTTGAGATTTTCATTCATTCTGAGTTGATTTTCCAGGATATAACCTTGTTTGACTACAATGTCTGCGATTTAAGTTTTGATCTCCTGTTATTGCTTAACCATGTAAACTACAGTATTACCTCCTTTATGGAAGCAATCTGTCATCTCTTTTTTATTCTGATTGACTTCAAATCTGATGGATTTGATATCCTTCGCCAGCTGAAATTGCTAGTCCTTGTGGGTCTCATCCACATATTTTTCAAGAGTAGTTCTTTGCTCATCCATCTTCACTTACAGTTGCACCAATAGTGAATTGTAGTCTATTACAGGAGCTGGTGTTTGTGGGGCAGTCTTCAAGGCCATTTTATAGCTTGAGCTCCTCTTCTTGAGCTCCAGAAGTTTCCTTTTCTTTGCCCTGGAGGCTTCTTCATCGTCAGAGGAATCAGAAGAACTAGCTATGTCCACTATGTCTTTTGGACTAGAGGCAATGTTTGGCATCTCCCCCTCAGTTCTAAGCATCTCCCCCTCAGTTCTTGCTCCTTGTAAGTCAGGAAATAACTCCTCTGGAGTTACCTCTTGTTGCATGTTAACTGGAGGAATAACTTTCTCCTTCTCAACAGATGGATCCCCCTGGACATCAAAGTCCTCTTCTAGGGATTTCTCTATATTAGGAGAGTTTTCTTGTACAGATTGATTTGGATCAGACATATGCACATTCTATGCTTCTTTCTCAATAGAAGTGGCTGAAATATTGTTGATTTCTGAAACTATGGTCATGACTGTGTCAGTTGTATTTTCACTCTCCAGTTCAACTTCATTTATACCTCCCCTAGGTCTGATATCTGTGGATTTTCTGGTTCATGGACAATTATAGTTTCAGTGTTGTCTCCCCCTGGAGTTGATACCACCTTGTTGTATGGAACTTGGATGGTCTCTCCTTTAGCCTGAATCTCTTTGTCAGGTGATGGTGTAGGTGATTTCCTCTTCCTTGGTTGTTCTTCATCTGTGCTAAAGTCAACTT
Source organism: Platanthera zijinensis (assembly GCA_039513925.1). Taxonomy (NCBI): domain Eukaryota; kingdom Viridiplantae; phylum Streptophyta; class Magnoliopsida; order Asparagales; family Orchidaceae; genus Platanthera; species Platanthera zijinensis. The sequence goes on along the minus strand of CM077091.1, from coordinate 43,876,691 downwards.
GCTCTTCTAAATCACTAGAGTATTCTGGGAGCTTGGCTGGTGTGTTCTTTTACTTAATTTTTTTTCTGCTATTTTTTAGGTGTAGGAACATCTTTAGTCAATACTCTTTCCCATCTGGACAGGATTCGTAAGTCAATCTTCCTTATTTGATTAATCTTAGAACCAGTAGTCTGATTCATCACTTCTGGAATTTTGATAGCCAGATATAGGCTTAGTACTCTACCCAGATTAGGTTTCTTGAGACTTTCAATGATCTTTTCGAAACACAACAACAAACTATTTAGTTTTCACCTTGAGTATGACTCTGGTCATGAGATTGAACATATAGGCTGAAATCCTATCATGTTCTCCTGATTTGCACAAAATTACCTTGCCGATAATCTCAGACAGCAATTTGCCCTGGGAATTCATTCCCTTCTTGTTCATTGATGATCCAATCTTGGTAGTGGGATCCAGTCCACACAAATAGAGAACATCTTTTGTCATGGAAGATGCTATGTCATCTTCTTCCTTAATCCTGGGAAGATGAAGTGTTTTACTTAAACTCTTTTGTTTGAGTTTCACCTTAGTAACTTGGATAGATGATTTAATCTTCATTCCCTTCGAATCCATTGATGCCGATGAGTAGAATTCAAGAACCTCCTTCATCCATATCCTGGTAGGTTCTGAGGCTAGGTACTCCAATCCATTATTTATGATTAGGGTAATCACGACTTTGATTTCTTGTGAGGCAGTCTCAAACGCATTGCGAACCAGTTCATATACCTCATTTACTTTGTCATCCATCTGTGGCGCCATGGATGAAAGAGAGAGAACAGAGTAGACTAAAGAATTTCTTGTCGACTCAGGGTTTAGAATCGAGAGTTCTGGATAACACAGTCGACTAGATTTTGTTTCTCCTATTTATAGAATTCCTGTAAAGGGTAGGTCAAGAGATGCGCCTTAATAATAATCTTATGAGTCGGCATAATTTTTCATGTGTCGACATAGACTACTTAGGTCTCGATAGAGAATTGTAGGTGTCGTCATGTCTATGTATCGACATAGTTGATTGTGTGTCAACAAAGAAATCTTGTAATACAAGGTCTCGACAGAGTTGTGTTGACACAAACCTTTTTTGTCGACACAGATTTTATTTCTGTGTCGATACAGTTTACTCCTTTGTCGACACAACTCGCTGATAGTGTCGACACAGTGAGCTTGTGTCGACACCAACTTTCTAACTTAGCCAATTTTTTTGAGAAATTTTGTGCTGACCTAACATTTTATTCTAGGTTTATCATACCTGATTTAATATTAAAATAATTGAATTTACTTTCATCCAGAGGTTTTGTAAATATGTCAGTAATTTGATTGTTAGTGTTGACAAATTCTAGACTTATGTCTTCTTTTTCAACATGCTCCCTAATGAAATGAAATCTTATTTCAATATGCTTAGTTCTGCTATATGAAATAGGATTTCTAGCAATAGATATGGTACTAGTAGAATCACAATATAATTGAGTTCTAGTTACCTTTATGTCATAGTCTTTAAGTTGATTTTGTATCCACAACAGTTGAGCACAATAACTGCCTGCAGCAACATATTCTGACTCAGCAGTGGATATAGCCAGACTTGTATGCTTTTTGCTGCTCCATGACACCAATCTTCCACCTAGGAACTGACATGTGCTTGTGGTGCTTTTCCTGTCTTCTTTGCATCCTGCAAAGTCTCCAACTGAATAACCTATTAGCAGAATTCTCTATTCTCAGGGTACCAAAGACCAAGATTTGGTGTGCCCTTAAGATATCTTAAAATTCACTTGACAGCAGAATAATGAGATTCCTTTGGGCAAGCTTGGTATCTAGCATAGACTCATGTAGCATACATGATGTCTGGTCTACTAACAGTCAAGTAAAGAAGAGAACCAATTATCCCTCTATATAAAAACTCATCAACAAGTTTTCCTGCCTCATCTTTGCCTATATGCATACTTGACCCCATTAGAGTTCTCATGGTGGAGGCTGACTTCATGTCATATTTCTTAATTAACTGCTTGGTGAACTTAGACTGGGATATGGACAAGCCATCATTAGTCTGTCTAACTTTGATTTCCAAGAAGAATTTCAGCTCACCCATGCTGCTCATCTAAAACTTCCCTTACATAAGTTTGGCAAACTTTCTACAAAGGTTGTTTTTAATTGATCCAAAGATAATGTCATCAACATATATCTGGACTAGGATGATCTTGTCTTTTGATTCCATAAAGAATAGATTCTTCTCAATTTTCCCTCTTGAGAAATTTATTCTCAATGAGGAAGGTAGGCAGAGTTTCATACCAAGCCCTAGGGGCTTGTTTTAATCCATATAAAGCTTTTTTTAGCCTATAAACATAGTTAGAATAAAGAGGATCTACAAAACCTTAAGGTTGTTCAACATAAACTTCCTCTTTTAAGTCACCATTCAAATATGCTTACTTTACATCCATCTGAAATATCTTGAACCCTTGGTAAGCTGCATAGGAAAGGAACAACCTTATTGCTTCCTATCGATAGCCTTTTTCTACCAGTCTGGCTTTATTCTTTACTACAACGCCATTTTCATCTAACTTGTTCCTATAGATCCACTTAGTCCCTATGACATTATGATTCTTTGGTTTAGGAACCAACTTCCAGACTTTATATCTTCTAAATTGATTCAGCTCTTCCTGCATGACATAAATCCAATTTGAGTCTTGTATAGCCTCTTCAAATTTCTTAGGTTCCATCTGGGACAGGAAGCTTGAACATATAACTGTGTTCATGCTCTTGCTTCTGGTCAAAACTCCTTGTCTTGCATCACCAATGATTTGGTGTGCAGGATGATTTCTCAGATGTCTTATTGCTGGAGGAAATCTATCCACCTCTTGATTTTCTTTATTGTCTTCACCAAGCTGTACTTCATTGTCTTCACCAAGTTGTACTTCATTGCCTTCATCTTCAGCTTGTAGTTCTTAAACTCCCCCTGGAGAGCATCCATTATTTTCCCCATCCTATCTCATAGGTTGGTATTTACTGATGATTAGCTTGTCCATCATATCTTCCAACCCCTTAGAGATAGAAGAAGTGCTTGACAACTCATAGTTAATTAACTTTGATTCATCAAAGACTACATGAACAGATTCTTCTACAACTTGAGTAGTCAAGTTGTAGACCCTGTATGCCTTACTACTATTGTTATACCCAACAAATATCCCTTCTTGGGATTTGGCAGCAAACTTTGTTAAATAGTGCTTGCCATTATTAAGAACATAACACTTGTTATCAAAGATTCTAAAATAGGCTAAATTTGGTTTTCTTGCCTTTCATAATCTCATAGGGTGTCTTCTTATGGCTTTTGGTGATGGAAGCTCTGTTGAGAACATGACAAGCAGTGTTTACTGCCTTAACCCATAAATATTCTGGGAGAGAAGTATCACTTAGTAGTGTTCTACGAGCTTTAATAAGAGTCCTATTCTTTCTTTCAACAATCCCATTTTTGCTGGGGAGTTCTAGGTGAGGAGAACTCTTGATGAATCCCATGTTCTTCACAGAACCTTGTCATGCATTCAGGATGAAATCTTATCCCATGATTACTTCTGATTTTGACCACTGAGTTGTTAAGTTCATTCTGAATTTGCCTAACAAAATTCTGGACGACAGTATGGGTTTTAGATTTCTGCCTAAGGAAGAAAACCCATGTAAATTTAGAATAGTTATCCACAACCACAAATTTGTAAGATTTCCTACCTAAACTATGAATTGGCATACTACCAAATAGATCCATATGTAGGAGGAATAAGCATCTCACAAAATCTTTGGAATCATGGCCATGGAAAGAGGTCTTGGTCTGTTTGCCCTTTTGGCAAGCTGAACATACACCCTCTTTAATGCACTTGACCTGAGGTCCATTCATCACTAACTCAATACTAAAGAGTTGGCCTATTGACTTGTAGTTTAGGTGTGCTAGCCTCTTATGCCATTTGACAAAATGAGATGCTTTCTCACCTGCAACCAGATAAATAGGATAGTTCTTACTCCCACAACTAAAATTAAGACAGTAGACATTTCCTTTCCCAGTGCCTGTCAGAATGATCTCTTGATCACTTGACCTTCTTATTTGGCACACACCCTTGAGGAAAGAAGTGTCATAACAAAGATCACTTAGTTGGCTTATGCTTATCAGGTTATGTTTCTGACCTTTCATATAAGCCACTTGGGTGATAGTGATCGAGCTATTGGAAATGTTACCAAACCCTTTGATGACCCCCTTTTCAGATCCACCAAAGATCACTTTGGGTTTATTTTCTATGGGAAAGTAATCCTTCAACGTCCTTCTTGTTCCAGTCATGTGCCTTGAACATCCACTCTCCAAGTACCATATTGGGATATGGTCACTTGGACTCACCTGCATCAAATAAAATTACCAATACTTAGAAACCCAATTGTTATTGGGTTCTAGGTTCAGGTTAGCTTAGAATTTGTCATGCTTGCCTGCAGCCTTTTTGACAGGTATGCTGACAATTTTTTGGACACTAGCATTGTACCAACAATCAATGGCATAGTGGCCCATTTTTCCTTAACACAAGTATTCATTTCTGTTATACCTTCTTTTAAGTACAGGCATAACAACATTGTTGTCAACAGTCTTTTTAAGTGTTGGGGCTGGTGCATCAAACACAGATGATTCCTGAAGGACATAGTGTGTTTGCTCATGGGCTGCCCTAATAGCAATTGCACCCTTGCCATCCTGATCACCATGCTTATAGTGACCATATGTAATGTCATGATCATACCTGTTAGTAGGCTGCATCACTTTCCTGGAAGAAATAGGGGGTTTGGAGGCTAGTGGTTGAACTTGGGCTTTGTCTTTTCTTTTGGAATTAGCTACCCTTGTTCTTCCCTTGAAGCCTAATCCCATCTTACCCTTTTGGGAGATGAAGTTATCAATTAAGGGTAAGACTAACTTCGACTTTGAGAATTTAGCCACAAGATCCTTCTCTCTTTGAAGTCTAACTTCCAGACTCTTGATGTGATCATTTTTGAAGGTAATTGTACCCTTCTGAATAACAGTTATGTTTTTCAGTTTGACAACTTCATTCAAATTCAAATCAAGCATTTTTGCTGAATCTGATGCTGCCAATTTAAGAGATGCAATTTCCTTAGCCTGCTTTTTGGCAAGGATTCTGCTTCTCTTAAGAGCTTGTAATAGACCACAATACACATCAATTAGTTGATGAACATCCCCTTCAGATTCAGAACCATCCTCATCTCTTGATGCAGAAGCTTTTGATTCTGATCCAGTATAATAATCAAAAACTGAAGATAGATTGTTAATATTACTGGGACCAGGCTAATCCTGGCACTGATCTTCCTCAAACAAAGCCATCAGCCCTCTGCAATGATGATTTTCAATCCCATTTATAGAGTCCATCATTTGCAAGAATTCATATTCTACTGAATCCTCTTCTGTAGTGAACAATCCAATATAGGCTTCAGCTTCAGCCTCTTCTCCAGATTCTGATGATGAGGAGTCAGTCCAAATCTTCTGCATCTAGGTATCAAAGGATCTCTCCTTCTTGCCCTTATTTTGAAGCTTCTTCTTATCATTAAATTCCTTTCTTTTATCAGGATAGTCAGCTATGACATTTACTGGCCTGTTACAATAATAACAAACAATTTTAGCAGAAGTTTGTTTATTGGGATTAGAGCCATACCTGTCATCCTTAGATGTTTTCTTCTTCTTATAATAGTCATCCTTGGAGGAAGATGAAGATGGCTTTGTTCTCCATTTTTTCTTCTTCAAGAACCTTTGAAATTGCCTTATAAAGGCAACAAAGTCTTCATTAGAGTTGTTGTTGTCTGATGTGTAGATATCAATATTTTGGGATTCAACTTTAGCAATTATCCTGAGAGGAGAAGGAGACTTTCTCATGCCATTTCTTGTGGCTTTAGCCTTGAAGGCTACTGACTTCTCTTTGTATTCAGACCTATTGCTTTTCTACTCCTCCTTTCTGATAGTGAGCTGCATCTTATATGATAAAAGTTTTCCAAGTAAGGTTGGTGGAGGTGTATCAGCAAGCCTGGCCACATCTCTAATGATACATATTTTAGTATCCCAGTCCTTGGTTAGTGATCTGACAAACTTGTCATTTAGTTCATATGTGCTAAAGACTCTTCCATAGGTCATTAGCTCATTTATAATTCTAAAGAATTTCTTATAGCATTCAGCTATGCTATCTGTCTTGGCTTGTCTAAAACTCTCATATTCTTGATTTAGCATAGACTTTCTATCATCTCTTACTTCTTTTGTTCCCTCCATGTAGACAATCAAATTGTCCCACATCTCCTTGGAGGTTTTGCAATGGACCAGATTCTGGAATGTAGAATCATCTATAGCACTCACAATAATGTTCTGAGCCCTTTTATCTATGGTTGCTAGGAAGATCTCCTCCTTAGTCATTTCAAAATAAACTTTTGGAGTCTTGAGGTTGGCATCAAGAACTGAAATGTTTATAGGAATAAATGGCCCTTCTAATACTGTGATGTAAATTCTTGGATCAGATACTTCCATGAATAATCTGACCCTCTCTTTCCATATGCCAAAATTTTCTTTCCTGCAGATAGGAAGTTTCATGGATCCAAGTTCCTTCTGATTTTCACTTGAACCCATTCTGGCTAATAGATAACTGCCTTGGAGATCAACTCAGACTGTTAGGTCTATATTTGAGTTAACCGCCCTCTGATACAACTTGAAATATTTGGTTAATAGATCCTAAACACCTAGAGGGGGGGGGGTGAATAGGTTCAAATCACATTTTAACTTAGGCAATAAAAATGTTAATCACAGCATAGCAAATTAGGCTACAACTATCACAACACTTGATAAAATAAGCACAAGAAAACACAGCACAACACACAGTGTTTTATAGTGGTTCCCCAATTCGTGTGTACGTCCACTTTCCCCCCTTCACCTATCCAGCTGAGTGGTGGATTTAGCCAAACTTCCTTCCACTAACTCAGATCATCAGATCTTACAACTCAGAACCCAATTGGTTCCTACAGCTAAGACTTCTTCAAGTCCTACAACTCAGATTCTTCCCAAGAATCCTACCTCAGGCAAACAAGCCTACCTCAGCCCTTCTCACCAGGCCTACAACTCAGATCACAAAGATCCTACCTAAGGCACTCAGCCCTACCTCAGCCTTTATAAACTTAGGCTTACAACTCAGAGAGATAACTCTCTTACACTAAGATCTATAAAAGATCTTACAGAAAAATTGATTATAAAAGTGATAAATCCTTCACCCAGGTAGAGAGAGAAAGGGGTGAAGGCTTCTTGTTCAGTTCTTGATTAATTTGACAGCTTAAGATCCAACCTGTCTTAGCTTATTCAAAGCTTCTTGAATCGGAACAAAGTAAGGTTGATCTTCTTGTGAAGTTGGAGATGATCCTCAATGCAGCTTCCTTCTTCTATTCGAAATTTGATCTGAATTCTTCTTGCAGACTTGTTTAGGATCTACCTTCTCTTGATGACTTATAGATTTCAACTGTTAGAAAAATGTCAAGTCATTTCTTCTTCAATCCCTGGTATTATGATAGAATAGGTCTTTATATATACCCATATGAGGTTACAGGTTGATCCGGTTCATAAGGACCTTCTGACAGCTCTGATAGATGCAACAGCTTTGTTAGTTATGACAGCTGTCAAGTCTTCAGTCTTAACACCTGAAAACTCATTGTACTCTATCTCAGTAGAAAAGCATCGAGACAATACTTCATATGTGCCAACACAAATATACCATGTGTCGACACAATTCTTGATGATGTCGATACATCCCTTCTTTATCTTCTCGACACAGCTTCTGTAAAATGTGTCGACACAAGTTCTCTGTGTCGACACACTAGCTTCTAGTCTCGACATAGTTGGTGTTGACAAAATTTTTTAGTATGTCGACACATGTTCTGTGTTTCGACACAATTGCTGATGGTGTCGACACAATTGCTGCCAACAAAATTTTTGTGTGTCGACACAAGTCCTGTATGTCGACACAATCTGGCTTCTGGTGTCGATACATCTCCTTCTCAAGTGTCGACACTTGTATTTAGAATATTTTTCCTGCATTTCTTTAACCTGAACATTTAAACTCAACATCCCATCTAATACACATTGATGTATATCATTGAGTTAAGTGAGTCTTCTTCCAAATCAGATACACAGTTTCCAATGTACCCAACAGAAACTGGAGTACTAAAAAGGAAAGTACTGAAAAAAACTTGACCAGTACCAGACTGGAGTTGAATTGAAAGTACTGAATTGTAATTGACCAGTACGAAACTAGAGTTGAATTCAAAGTACTTAATTACAATTGACTAGTACGAAACTAGAGTTAAGTTGAAAGTACTGAAAAGAACTTGACCAGTACAAGACTAGAATAATCATAAAGAAAATTGTTAGTAGTCCAATCACACCATTCAGGAGGCTTCAGTTCCATTTTTGTTCTCAGGAGGTATTTTTTGTTCCTTTTCAAGATTTCTTTATGTTACAACCATTATTAAGATCCAATAATTTAGTTGCCTTTTGAGTTCACGATTTAATCAGATCAAAGACTTTTTTAGGAGTTATGCCCTTTTATTTGTCGGGAATAATTTTTAACTCATTACTTGTACTCTCGCCTTCCAAGCCTGGCCAAATTACCCAAGAGTCGAAGCGCTCGACGGTTTCACGAAATCTTGGAACACTCGGAGCTTGGCTACTTGCCTCGACCAATATTGAATTTATCATTTACTATTCAACTTATGAAAGGTGATCGCGCGCTCCAATTTACATTTCCAAGGTAAATGAGCATAATAAATCCCGAGCGCGACCCTAGGATCCAAAAAATTGGGAATAATATCAATTCTTATCACCATGCTCCAAAATTTTAATACAACCCATAATGGGGTATAAAATAAGCCTTGAAAAATTTCATAATTTTCCGAGCCATTTTGGGCCCTTATTTTGGCCAAATAAACTTTGTTTAGGCTTTTGCAAATACCAAATAATTTTCAAAAATTATAAAAATATTTGTGGAGGAAGCCCTCATTATGGGGACCATTTTTCATGTTGACCACTTTGCCCCCTGGGGTGCTGATTTTGCCCAAACAATTCCCAAAGTTCTGATATGAAAATTTTTCTGCAATTAGAAGATCAATCATTAATTCTGCGGCTGGCTCAATGCGCCGCTATCTCCCCATAACAGATCAGCCGCGGATCCGCTGTAGGGGGCACAGAAATGGAGGCAGGGGGATTCAGAAAATCCACGCAGTCCATCTCATCACCGGAGATGGACGGAGACGATTTCATCCCAACAGATGAAGAGCCGGTGGCCCTATGCCACCGCTGGCCGGCCACCGCTGGGTGCCGGCGCCACCCTCGGCCAATTTGCCAGGTGACGATGAGTCCTTGGGTGGTGGCCCAGCGGCCTGCCGTCGCCGACCACCGCCTGATTTGGTCAACCCGAGAGCAGGGTGGCGGTGGCTCTGCTCCCAGCGCCACCGCGCCACCCTGCCTCTCCGACGTTAAGCCCAGCCTCGAAACCACCCCCGGCCAGTGCGCTGGGGGCAGGGATCTTCTCTGGTGGTGGCTCGACAACCAACCTCCGCCAGACATCAAATAGAGAAAAAATCTCTATTTCTCGGGTTCTGCTAGTGCGACATTTTCTGGAGGTACCCCGGCCTTCCACAATCGGGAAATGTTATCCCCGATGATTTAACCTTTCCCTAGCATCACTGCCAGTACTGGAAGGGGTTGTACCCTCACGGCTACCACCCGACCTGGAGCTTGGCTCGGGTAGTGTCGGCGGTGCTCCGACTGCCGGGATGTCCATACAGCACGTCGAAAAGATTAATGAGGAGGAGGAAAAGGTTTCTACCTGTGAAGGAGGATCTCGGGAAGGGACAACTTGATCAGCAATGCAAGGTGGCAGAGGAGCTCGGCCCGGGTTGGTCTTTTCCGGCGAGCTAGGGTTCCGGTGAGGGCTCCCTTGGCTCGGGTAGGTGTGTGTGGAGGGGAGGAGGCCAGACAAGGCCTTTTATAGGCTTGTGGGGATGGTGGACATCCCTCCCCTAGCCGATGTGGGATAAATCCCCATGAGGGGAGGAGCTCTTCTCCTCCCCTCCACTTGGCCTGGCCAGGTGGCATCTTTTGGGTGGCCCAAGATGGAAGCAAACTAAAGGGAGGAGGAGTGGGCTTGGGCATTGCTCAATAGGGAGAGAAGAGGGGGGGGGGGAGAAAGAACATAGGCCTACCTTGTCCCATGGCTAGTTCCCACCATTTTGCTGATTTGTTTTGACCAAGTGGTGAGAGGGGTATAGCCCTAATTAATTAATGTGGAGGGGTGCACACCTCCTTGGGAAAAAAATCCAAAAATTGCACTTTTAGTAGGGGTTGACAAAAGTCAACCCTAGGGTGGGCCCCCATGTTGGTCAAAGTCAAAGTGGGTCCAATACATAGGGGTCGGGTTAAAGTTGAGGTATCGCATCATAATTTTTTTGTGCACGCTTTTCGGTGCATGAATATGCTTGATTTGACCATGGGTTTACTACTCATGCTGGAATTAGACCGGGACGAACTTGGTTGACTTCGTATTGACCATACGAGTCCAATGCCACTGACTGGGGTCGAATCAAAGTTCGTTTGCTAAATATTCAGAATATGCGTGTCGTAGTGCGCTAAAATGGTCAAAATGTGTATATTCATAGTTAGACTTTGGATTGCAACACAACGAGTTCAAATGCGCCAGTATCAACTATAGAAAGACATAGGAACTGGGAAAACTTAAATTAGAATTTTATAGCTTAATATCCCTGTCTAGGGTTACCTCCTACCTTAGTATGGGCTATGGGTAGAGGTTCATGTCACTTTTATTGGGCCCATTACGGCTCTGGTGGCCCAATAAAAGTTCATCACACGTACAAACAGATTTATGGAAACTAGATTTCCCAGGCCTACAAACCACTAAAAATTAAGTTTAACCACATTCTGGAAAGGTATTCTCAAGAGCCACAACTTTCTTGTTGAGCCCTAAGTTCAGTTCTAAGTGTATCATGCCTAAAATCAGATCTGAAGCAGACTGCGCAAATCTGGACAGAACCTGTTTGTTACTTAGAAAATATTCGTTTACAGGACAGCAATTTCGATTTCACTTTCAGGGAGCTATATAGCTCCCCAGATAATGTAAAACCACTCATTGGAAAGGTCTTTCTGAGGGCTATAACTTCCGTGTTGAGTCCAAGACCTGAATTTGAATAGATCATGCCTGAAAATAAGCTTGAAGTCCATCACCTGTACAAACAGATTTTTATCTAGTAATATAATAAAAGTTCTGCATGAATCTTAAAGATAGATGTACAACTTCTGTTCATCAATAACCTCCAGCCAACGCACAAGTTGCGTCCAACTTCTCTCCTCCTTTTATACCTCATTAGACCACTATTCTTCACGAAATCAAGTCCGCCATCTTCGTATTGAAGGGAGGAAATGAATGAGAACAATATCGCGGTGATCGACGCCCTAGAACGGAAGTTCTAGCATGGTCTCTTTCTAGAATACTCCATTAAACTCACCAAAGTCATGCTCTCTTGAGCCAACGTCTCTCCTAATTTTAGATCTAAGGATCTAGCACCAAGGGAGAGGGTAGGAAGCTTACATGACTTGCGGCCATGGATCATGTTTGTCTCCTTGGCAGCATGACAACAATCTTTTAAGCTCCAAACTTCCTTCAAGCTTGTTATTCTAAGAAGATTTCTGGTCTCAGTAAGGAGTGAGGTAAAGTCTGGGAGGAAGAAGTATGCACTCGATTTTGGAGTGATGGGCAAAATCCCACCCATACCTTTGAATGACACGTGCCACATGTCACTCCCTTAATGGACCAAAACCACCTCCCAAACTTGGGAGGAGCAAGGATTGGTCATGAGTACTTTAATATGCATGGGCAAAGTCATGCCACATGACTCATCAGGAGAAAACGGAAGAAAGAACTGGAGCAGAACATTCGTCACCGCTCACTGGACCCCACTCATTTTTCCAGGCATCACGTAAATGAAAACGTCAAGTCTATTCGTCATGTACACTCGATGATTCGTCGAGTTCACTCGATGGTTCGTCGAGTGAAACTCGACTGGTTTGTCGAGTGACACTCGACGGGTTCATCGAGTTCACTCAATGTGTTCGTCGAGTCCACTCGACGTGTTCGTCGAGTCCACTCGACGGGTTAGTCGAGTCCACTTGACGGGTTCGTCGAGTCCACTCGATGATTCATCGAGTCAACTCAATGACTCTTCTAGTTTACTTAGACTATTCGGTCTTACCAGCCACCCCTATGACCTTGGGCTCTCTCACAAACTTTTCCAACCAGGCCTAAGACACCCAAGGTGACACAAAACATGCACGAGGGGTCTAGCTCGAAATGGGACATTACAAATCCAATAAATAAATAAATAATTTTCTCCCCAAAAAATTAGGTCTACGAATATCAAAGTACGAGGTATGTAAGGTAGGTTTCGAACTTATATTAAGAAAACAATCCCGGGTAGCATTGATGCATAAGGTCCATCGTTTCCTAAGTGTATTCCTTTTTATTATGGTTGGACCACAAGACCTTTACCAATGGAAATTCTTTCGCCCCAGCCTCCGGATTTCTATATCTACTATCCGCACAGGCACTAGCTGGACATATCTATCAGATGCCATAGGGAAAGAAGTTGTGGTGACAAACTGCTCAGACTGAAGCAGTGCCCTTCGAAGGGAAGACACATGAAAGACGTCATGTAAATTTTCTAGTTCAAGCGGCAGCTCCAACCTATAAGCCAAGGGAACGATCCTCTCTAAAATTGTATAAGGACCTATATATCGCGCGCTGAGCTTCTTCCTTCAATGAATACGTGACACTCCATGCGTCGGCCTAATCTTCGAGAATACCTTGTCACCCACTTGGAATTCCACCATCCCATGCTTCGCGTCATAGAACACTGCTTGCCAGCTCTGAGCCTCTAACATGCTGTCCTAGATTAGCCTAATCGTAACGTCGGTGTTATAGATATACTCAACTCCCAATGCCTTATGATCCTTTTCCCGAACCCATGAAAAAGGCATTCTGCACCTCCTACCATAGAGTGCCTCATAGGGTGCCATTCCAATGCTTTCCCGATTTCTAATATTATGTGAAAACTCTACCAATGATAAAAGTCTCCCCCTCGACTCTCCCCTGTCCAAAATGCATAACCGAAGCAAGTCCTCCATAGTCCTGATAGTCCTCTCAGACTGGTCATTAGTCTAAGGATGAAAAGTCCTGCTGAAAGTAATGCGAGAGCCTAAATATGCCTGAACGGCCCTCTACTCCTTAGAGGTGAAGCGACCATCACAGTCTGAGACTATGGTCTTGGGCACTCCATGATATCGAACAAATTGTTCCACAAAGAGACGCACCAATACGTCAACATGTGCCTCCTTCCTCATCGGGATAAACCTGGCAACCTTCTTCATGCAATCTACTATCACCCAAACACAATCATTCCCTGAGCGAGATCGGGGAAGGCAATGAACAAAGTCCATGGAAATATCCTCGAACTTCCACTCGAGAATGGGCACTGACTGCAATAATTCTGCAGGGCTCTTACACTCCACCTTTATCTTTTGACAAGCCTCATAGTGAGTAATATAGTATATGATATCTCTCTTCATTCTAGGCCAAAACACGGTCCTCCGCAAGTCAGTGTACATCTTGGCAATCACGGGATGCATCGAATACTTGGAGCAATGGGCCTCTCTCGAGATGTCTTCCCGAATCCCATCACAAATGGGAATGGAAAGTCTACCATGTAAATGAATGAGGTCTTCCTTTAACATGTAGCCCTTGGCTGAACCTCCCATAATTGCTTGTAACACAGGGGCCAAAGCAGCATCCTTCCATTGCTCTGCACGAATCCGATCACGGATGTCACAAACTATACTCATGGTGGACAAGTACTCCATAAGTCCTCGGGACAATCCTTAGATACCAGTATGATCTCCATATTCTCGAGTAACCGAGCCAGCTCCATGGCAATCAACTAAGACTCCGGGCTCGATGCGGGTGCCTTCTTTCTTAGAGCATCCGCCACCGAGTTCGCCTTCCCAAGGTGGTAGTTAAATGTGAACTCATAATCACACAAAAACTCCAACCACCAACGCTGTCTCAAGTTTAGATCTTTTTGGGTGTGGATATACTTTAAGTTCTTATGATCAGAAAATATCTCATAGTGGACGTCGTGCATATATTGCCTCCAAATCTTCAGGGCGAAGACTACTTATCCCAGCTCCAAGTCATGCACTGGATATTTCACTTCATGCTTCTTAATTTTCCTCAAGGTATATACAATCACGTGTCTGTGCTGCATCAATACCGATCCCATTCCTTGATAGGATTCATCTGTGTAAATCTGAAATCTTTTCTTCCAAGATCGGAGGGCAAGGATTGGCGTAGTGATAAGGTGGTCCTTCAGCTCTTGGAATGTAGCCTCACACTTGGGTGCCCACATAAAATGTATAAGTTTCTATGTTAGAGCGGTGAGGGAAAGGGGGATCTTTGAAAATCCCTCGACGAACATGCGATAATAGTCAGCATGTTCGAGAAAACTATGAACATCAGTCGCTGACTTCAAGGGAAGCCACTACTTTACAGTAGACACCTTGACATGATCCATTGCTAACCATGCTCCACTAATCACATGGCCAAAGAAAGGAACTTCTCGGAGCCAAAACTCGCACTTGTTGAACTTAGCAGACAAGGAGTGTTCCCTTAACTTCTCCAAAACTAATGACAAAGACATCCAGATACGACTCAAATACCATATTCATCAAGCTCATGAATGTGGAGGGGGCATTTGTGAGCCCAAATGGCATCACCGTTAACTCCTATAAGCCATATCTCGAACTAAAGGCCATCTTTTGAACATCTTCCTCCTGGATTCTCAGCTGATAATACCCCAACCGTAAATCCAGCTTAGAGAACCAATGCGCTCCCACTAGCTGATCAAAAAGCACACCGATCCGAGGCAAGGGGTAGGTGTTTCGCACTGTCAATCATTTGAGTTCCTGGTAGTCTATACACAGTCGGAGTGTTCCATCCTTCTTCTTTACAAACAAAACTAGTGCTCCCCATAACGATGAACTGGGGAGAACAAATCCAGATTCCACCAACTCCTAAAGTTGCACCAAAAACTCCACTAGCTCCTTTGGGGCCATTCTGTACGGGGCTCGAGAAATGGGCTTGGCACCTGGTACTAGCTTGATATGAAAGTCTACTTCCTTATGCGGGGGTAATCCTGACAGCTTCTCTGGAAAACCATCTGTGGAATCTCGAACCACGTGAACATCCTTCACTCTAAATCTTCCTTCATCATCTCAAAACACATCAAGAAAATTTTGTCCCCCTATGCTTGGGCCTTAATGTCCCGAATAGAAGACAATAACATACAAGGTACGAATTTAGTACCTTAAAAGACGACCTCTGAATCTCCCAGCATCAACGTAATCTGCTTTGCAGCGCAGTTAATCCTGGCATTTGTCCACTCCTGTAACATCCCACAAACAAATAGACTTCTAAGAGTGGTTTTATCATGACTAGGTCATGAAAAAACCCTAGGAAGCCCAAGAAGACCAAGTAAACCTATGAATGAAGGAGAGATCACCTTGGTCTGCAAATAGCTCATTTCAAGCACCACCCATAGGGTTTGACTTTAAGGCCTCAACTTGACTCCAGGACCCCACCACAACACCCCTAACCCTTCAGGAGGTCTATAAGGTCACTAGGACCCATTGAAGTCAATCAAAGTGGTCAAGTTGACCAAAGTCAACCCTAACCCTAAATGGGTCAAACTAACCTACATAGGGTCAATTGATCTTCACTTAGCCAAATTGACCCCACCTAGACCTTCCAAACCCTTAAGGGAGGTCAATGGGTCACCAAGGAACCATTGGGGTCAACCCAAAAGGTCAATTTGACCAAGGTCAACTCAACCCTAAAATTAGGTCAAATTAGCCTAAGTGGACCTAATCAAGCAAAATCCACTTGGGCTAAGCATAATTTGAGTGGCCCATTTGCTTTAGGAGGCAGGAAATTACCTAAAATGCCACTGAAATTCTGGAGAAGGTGATTAGGAGAGAGAAACATCACTTCCCCTTTAATGGAGGAGAGAGAAAGAGAGGTCATTCATGGCCGTCAAGGGCCTCTCTATTTATTTTCATTGCTGGATTCACCTTCCCTGATTAATTGGGTGAAGATTAAGGGTCTTCCTGGCAACGACAGTGGCTAGGGGAGGAGAATTCACCATGGCCGAAAACCTCCTTCATGGACATTAATGGTGCCATTGAAGAATGACCCCTCTTCTCCCCCATATGTCGTTTTAAAAACCTTTCCAAGACCCAGAGCAATCGTTTCCACCTTTCCTTTGAAGAAACCGAGCCCTCAGGCAGTGTGGTTGCAGAGCACCGAACACCTCCACCATTGAAAATGGTGACAAGGAGATCGGTAATGCTTCAGCCACCCTAGAAGGTCGATTTCTCCACCATCGAAAATGGCGACAAGGAGATCGGTATCATCTTAATTCTACTAGGAGTGATATCGTGCTCAATTGAGCCCTATCTAGTGAGAGATTTCAGATAATTTCCATGAGAAAGTGTGGATGCGGGATCACATGAAACAACCTCTCCGGCGGTCGTGCCACCGCCAAGCGGTAGCCCCCACCTCAACGGAGGTGGTGGTGGAGGTGGCCGACCGGGGAGATGGCCGGGTGGCCGAGAATTGGGGCTGGAAGAGCTCCAGGATGGAGGAATCTTGTGAAAGTGAAGGGTACTACTAGAAAACTGACTTTTAGCCACGGCAGATTGCCGTGGCTAAAAGTCCAAAACCGTGGCTAAAGACTTTTAGCCACGGTCTGCCCACGGAAAATGGGCGTGGGTAATACGAGCGTGGCTAAAAGTCCAAACCGTGGCTAAAAGTCCAAAATCGTGGCTAATACTGGACTTTTAGCCACGGTTCATTGCCGTGGCTAATAGTGGACTTTTAGCCACGGTTTAATTGGCGTGGTTAAAAGGCCACTCATAACATAAAAAATTCAAGCCGCCGCCGCCGCCGCCCGGCCGCCGCCGCCGCCGCCGCTGCCCGGGCGCCGCCGCCGCCGCCGGCCGGCCGCCGCCGCCGCCGCCGGCCGGCCGCCGCCGCCGCCGCCGCCGCCGCCGCCCGCCGCCGCCCGCCGCCGCCGCCCGGCCACCGCCGCCGCCGCCGCCATATTTATTTCAAAGGCTAATTGAAATAAATTCCTTATAAACCCAAAAATCTCATTTTGTTTTGGCGGTGTGGGACTAAACGATGCCACGAACTTTTGCCACGGTTCAGGCAAACCGTGGCTAATACTAGACTTTTAGCCACGGTTCAGGCAAACCGTGGCTAAAAGTCCAGTATTAGCCACGGAAAAAAACCGTGGCTAATACTCACTATTAGCCACGATTTTTCCCCGTGGCAAAAGAAATCGTGGCTAAAAGCCATTTTTCTAGTAGATCTTAACTTTCTTCTAATTTAGAGTTAATATATAAAAATTCACAGCACAAAGATAAAGAAAGAAAAAGCAAGCACACAAAGGACAAAATAAATTATAGTGGTTCCCCAAATCTGGGTACATCCACTCTTCTACCACCCTGGTAGGAATCCACTACAGGTTTTTGATTAGTTGCCCTGTCACCACAAGATCTGCATCAGGTAGATCGAGAGACCCTTCCGGCTTTTGATCAGGTGCCTAAAAACCAATAGGTTTTTGATCAGCTGCCCTATCACCAAAAAGTTCACTTTTGAAGGGAGTAATAACCCTGTACATAGGAAATGGAAAAGAAATGGTATTGTCTTCTCAGTCAATGATCTGAGAGAAGACTAGTGGATTGTTGATGATGTCAAAGCTCCCCCTGAGATGTAGAATAGTTCAGGAGTGGAAGCTTTGCTTCAGGGTGTAGGCCTTCAAGTTGATGTTGCTCTCCAACAAGCTTTTAGACTGATATTGATTGATTGTCTCTTAAAAGCCTTGAGTAGATGATGAAGAAATTTGTGAGAAACTGAGCTATGTTGTTCTTCACTGATTGCTAATTGTTATTGTTTCTTTTCTTCTCTTTCACTGCTTCATCCCTTTCTTCCTTCTGTTCTGTAACAAAATATCTCTATATATGTCTGAACATGATTCAAACATTTGAATTCACTTTGACTTTAATGGCAGACTCATTTCCGAGAAAGGAAAGAGCCTTGGGAGTTAATTAGCTTTTAATCCATATTTAATGCTCCCTTTCAACGACTATATTCAAATGATAATATATGGTATAAAATCTGAGTGCTATAAATGCCTGCAGTTAAGCCTTAAAAAATTCTGCCAGCTGTAAATCTGTCTGAAAAACTTCACAGGAATCGTTGATCACAATTTTAAAGCTTTCTACAAACTGGGTTCGGAGATAGTTGAACTCAGCTCAGAGATCGTTGATCTCAGCTCAGAGATCATTGAGCTGAGTTCAGATATTTTGAACTTCATCTGAGTTGTACAGTTTTCTTTGAACTGAGCTCAGGGATCGTTGATCTCCGCTCAGAGATCTTTGAACTGAGTTCAAAGATTTCCTTCCAGTAATTTTCTGATCTTCAAATCTGAACTTCTCTTGAATTTTTTTGAAGGAGCAAATCTGGAAATAATCCTATGACCCATGACTATACATTTTGGGTCAATCTAATATTCCTAATAGTGATCCTTACCCAAATCATAACTAAGGTTCCAACAATCTCCCCCTACTTGGGTGACGATACTTTTTACACAAAAATATAAATCAAGTTTAAAATGAGTTCTTAAAAAAAAGAACAACAATGGTTTGAAATAAAAATGAGAACAAAAACTTCTAAAGGGCTATACAGCTATTCTGTTGCTTGTCTTTAACTGAGTTCATTTCAGCATATCTGAAACATGTTTCCAATAAACTCCTTGGTATCATCCGCCAGATTTCTGAATAATTGAAACTACTGCTGCTGTAACCTCTAAAATAGTCTCCCCCTATACAACTACCCCTGCTCTGAAGGGTCTTTTCCTGAAATAAGAGGTTAGAAGTTCTTGACCTAGATTACCTTGGGTCCTGGTTCCTTTTCATAATAATCAGAAATAAAAGAATATTCAGGTTGATCTTTGTAACCTAATGGATGAAATTTCCTAGGGGAGATGAACCATTGGGTAAAAGGATTTACAAAATTTTTAGTTTGATTATAATTTTCAAAAGAATAAAAATTTCTGTTTTGAAATTTTGAGTTCGATGATTTATGTTGAGATCGTCGATCTGCGTTGGACGACCAGTATTGATATCGTCGATCTTGGTTCTCAGTGTAATAGTGACTATTATCTGGGTTCCACGATCGTCGATCTCTGCTCGACGAAAAGTGATGATATCGTCGATCCCCTTTTGCTGAGTAGTTAAACCCAACCTCTGGGTTCAGAGATCGTCGATCGTCGTTCAACGAGTAATACTGAGATCGTCGATCTTGGTTCGACGACTTATTTTGAACATAAATTTTCTTAATATTTTTAGTTTGTTTTGGTAAAAATTCAGTTATTTTGTCTAAATCTATTATTTTTTCTTTGCCTTTAACATATTCTAATGAAGCTAATTGTTCAGAAATTTTTTTAAAATCTTCTTTAAGATTGTTATTTTCAGAAGATAGATTATACACTTTCTCTCTGAGAAGTTTTATTTCCTTCTCAGATTAAATTAAATCATTGCATAAAATTTTAAAATCTTATTTAAAATATTTTGAAGAGTAATAAAAGGAAGAAATAACCTGATCCTGTTCTGATTCTGCTACTGATTCTTAATCAGATTCAAATTCTTCATCATGGCTGTTGTAAGATGTATTGATTGCTATCAGGCAGAATTCTCTTGCTCTTGTTTCTTCTTCAACCTCAGTTGTACAGGATGAAGCTTCAAAATCACTCCAAGTATCGGCATCATATTTTCTCTTTTTAGCTGATCCAGCAGCCATTGCTGTGAGGGAGTCTCAGATGTCCTTTACTTAGGAACATTCAGTAATTTCCTGAAAAATGTCATCAGACATTAATTGAGCAAGAATGTTCATTGCTTGTGCATCAGCCATCTTCAGGCTTTTCTGGGCTTCTGTCTTTTGAGATGATGGAACATCATTCATGCTTGTTATTTCTAATGGTTGAAAATTACCTGTCAAAATGGAATTGAAAATGGCTTCATCAATAAAATTTATAAACAGCCTAATCCTTTCCTTCTATAGTGCAAGCTAATCTAGATTGTACATAGGAGGTCATGTGCTTGAAAACTCTTCATTTTGTGCCATGATAGACTCTTAAGAAAAATAAGATCTATCAGATCGTTTTGGTTCAGGTGTTAGCCTGTACAACCAAAGAAATGACACTCTGATACTAATTGAAAGTGAAGGGGTTGATCTTAACTTTCTTCTAATTTAGAGTTAATATATAAAAAGTCACAGCACAAAGATAAAGAAAGAAAAAGCAAGCACACAGAGGACACAAGAAATTTTAGTGGTTTCCCAAATCTGGGTACATCCACTCTTCTACCACCCTGGTAGGAATCCACTACAGGTTTTTGATCAGGTGCCCTGTCACCACAAGATCTGCTTCAGGTAGATCTAGAGACCCTTAAGACTTTTTATCAGGTGCCTAAAAACTAATAGGTTTTTATCAGGGTCCTTATCACCAAAGAGTTCACTTTTGAAGAGAGTAATAACCCTGTACATAGGAATGGGAAAAGAAATGATGTTGTCTTCTCTGTCAATGATCTGAGAGAAGACTAGTGGATTGTTGATGATGTCAAAGCTCCCCTGAGATGTAGAATAGTTCAGGAGTGGAAGCTTTGCTTCTGGGTGTAGGCCTTCAAGTTGATGTTGCTCTCCAACAAGCTTTTAGACTGATATTGATTGATTGTCTCTTGAAAGCCTGGAGCAGATGATGAAGAAATCTGTGAGAAACTAAGCTATGTTGTTCTTCACTGATTGCTAATTGTTATTGTTTCTCTTCTTCTCTTTCACTACTTCATCCCTTTCTACCTTCTATTCTGTAACAAAATATCTCTATATATGTCTGAACATGATTCAAACATTTGAATTCACTTTGAATTTAATGGCTGACTCATTTTCAAGAATGGAAAGAGCCTTAGGAGTTAATTAGCTTTTAATCCATATTTAATGCTCCCTTTCAACGGCTATATTAAAATGAGAATATATGGTACAAAATCTGAGTGCTATAAATGCCTGCAGTTAAGCCTTAAAAAATTATGGCAGCTGTAAATCTGTCTGAAAAACTGCTCAGGAATCGTTGATCACAATTTTAAAGCTTTCTTCAAATTGGGTTCGGAGATAGTTGAACTCAGCTCGGAGATCGTTGATCTACGCTCGGAGATCGTTGAGCTGAGTTCAGAGATTTTGAACTGCATCTGAGTTTTACAGTTTTCTTTGAACTAAGCTCAGAGATCGTTGATCTCCACTCAAAGATCTTTGAACTGAGTTGAGAGATTTCCGTCCAGCAATTTTCTGATCTTCAAATCTGAACTTGTCTGGAATTTTTTTGAAGGAGAAAACCTGGAAATAATCCTATGACCCATGACTATACATTTTGGGTACATCTAATATTCCTAATAGTGATCCTTACCAAAATAAGAACTAAGGTTCCAACAATCTCCCCCTATATAGGTGAGGACACTATTTAAACAAAAATATAAATCAAGTTTAAAATGAGTTCTTACAAAAAAGAACAACAATGGTTCGAAATAAAAATGAGAACAAAAAATTCTAAAGGGCTATGCAGCTGTTCTGTTGCTTGTCTTTAACTGAGTTCATTTCAGCATATCTGAAACATGGTTCCAACAAACTCCTTGATATCAACCCCAAGATTTCTGAATAATTGAAACTTCTGCTGCTGTAACCTCTAAAATAGTCTCCCCCTATACAGCTACCCCTGCTCTGAAGGATCTTTTCCTGAAATAAGAGGTTAGAATTTCTGGACCCAGATAACCTTGGGTCCTGGTTCCTTTTCATAAAAATCAAAAATAAAAGAATATTCAGGTTGATCTATGTAACCTAATGGATGAAATTTCCTAGGGGAGATGAACCATTGAGTAAAAGGATTGACAAAATTTTGAGTTTGATTATAATTTTCAAAAGAATAAAAATTTCTGTTTTGAAATTTTGAGTTCGATGATTTATGTTGAGATCGTCGATCTACGTTTGACGACTAGTATTGATATCGTCGATCTTGGTTCTCAGAGTAATAGTGACTATTTTCTGAGTCGTCGATCTCTACTCAACGAAAAGTGATGATATCGTCGATCACCTTTTGCCGAGTAGTTAAACCCAACCTCTGGGTTTAGCGATCGTCGATCGTCGTTCGACGAGAAATACTGAGATCGTCGATCTTGGTTTGACGACTTATTTTGAACATAAATTTTTTGAATATTTTTAGTTTGTTTTGGTAAAAATTCAGTTATTTTGTCTAAATCTATTATTTTTTCTTTGCCTTTAACATATTCTAATGAATCTAATTGTTCAGAAACCTTTTTTTTAAATCTTCTTTAGGATTGTTATTTTCAGAAGATAGATTATACACTTTCTCTCTGAGAAGTTTTATTTCCTTCTCATATTGAAGTAAATCATTGCATAAAATTTTAAAATCTTCTTAAAAATATTTTTAAGAGAAATCAAAGGAAGAAATAACCTGATCCTCTTCTGATTCTGCTACTGATTCTTCATCAGATTCAAATTATTCATCATGGCTGCTGCAGGATGTATTGATTTCCATCATGCAGAATTCTCTTGCTCTTGTTTCTTCCTCATCCTCAGTTGTACAGGATGAAGCTTCAAAATCACTCCAAGTATCAGCATCATATTTTCTCTTTTTAGCTGATCCAGCAGCCATTTCTATGAGGGAGTCCTAGATGTCCTTTGCTCAGGAACATTAAGTAATTTCCTGAAAAATGTCATCAGACATTGATTGAGTAAGAATGTTCATTGCTTGTGCATCAGCCATCTTCAGCCTTTTCTGGGCTTCTGTCCATTGAGATGATGGAACATCATTCATGCTTGTTGTTTCTAATGGTTGAAAAGGAACTGTCAAAATAGAATTGAAAATGGCTTCATCAATAGAATTCATAAATAGCCTAATCATTACCTTCCATAGTGCAAGCTTATCTAGATTTCACATAGGAGGTCTGGTGCTTGAAAACTCTTCATTTTGTGCCGTGATAGACTCTTAAGAAAAATAAGATCTTTCAGATCATTTTGGTTCAGGTGTTAGCCTGTACAACCAAAGAAACGACACTATGATACCAATTGAAAGTGAAGGGGTAGATCTTAACTTTCTTCTAATTTAGAGTTAATATATAAAAAGTCACAGAACAAAGATAAAGAAAAAAAAAGCAAGCACACAGAGGACACAAGAAATTATAGTGGTTCCCCAAATCTGGGTACATCCACTCTTCTACCACCATGGTAGGATTCCACTACAGGTTTTTGATCAGGTGCCCTGTCACCACAAGATCTACTTCAGGTAGATCTAGAGACCCTTCAGGCTTTTGATCAGGTGCCTAAAAACCAATAGATTTTTGATCAGGTGCCCTATCACCAAAGAGTTCACTTTTGAAGGGAGTAATAACCCTATACACAGGAAAGGGAAAAGAAATGATGTTGTCTTCTCTGTCAATGATCTGAGAGAAGACTAGTGGATTGTTGATGATGTCAAAGCTCCCCCTGAGATGTAGAATAGTTCAGGAGTGGAAGCTTTGCTTCAGGGTATAGGCCTTCAAGTTGATGTTGCTCTCCAACAAACTATTAGACTGATATTGATTGATTGTCTCTTGAAAGCCTAGAGAAGATGATGAAGAAATCTGTGAGAAACTGAGCTATGTGTTCTTCACTGATTGCTAATTGTTATTTTTTCTCTTCTTCTCTTTCACTGGTTCATCCCTTTCTTCCTTCTGTTCTGTAACAAAATATCTCTATATGTCTGAACATGATTCAAACATTTGAATTCACTTTGACTTTAATGGCTGACTAGTTTCCGAGAAAGGAAGGAGACTTGGGAGTTAATTAGCTTTTAATCCATATTTAATGCTCCCTTTAAACGGCTATATTCAAATGAGAATATATGGTATAAAATCTGAGTGCTATAAATGCCTGCAGTTAATCCTTAAAAAATTCTGCCAGCTGTAAATCTGTCTGAAAAACTACACAGGAATCGTTGATCTTAATTTTAAAGCTTTCTTCAAACTGGGTTCGGAGATAGTTGAACTCAGCTCAGAGATCGTTGATCTCAACTCGGAGATCCTTTAGCTGAGTTCAGAGATTTTGAACTGCATCTGAGTTTTACAGTTTTCTTTGAACTGAGCTCAGAGATCGTTGATCTCCGCTCAGAGATCTTTGAACTGAGTTCAGAGATTTCCTTCCAGCAATTTTCTGATCTTCAAATCTGAACTTCTCCTGAATTTTTCTGAAGGAGCAAACCTGGAAATAATCCTATGACCCATGACTATACATTTTGGGTCAATCTAATAATCCTAATCAAGATCCTTACCCAAATCAGAACTAAGGTTCCAACGTCTTGACTATTTGTTTAACATGGAAGATGAATAGATGCCGTTCATCTTGTGCAAAGATTCGTGCCACCATCTGTATAGTTAGGCTTAATTATTAGATCAATTCATTTGATTTCCATCACACTTTATGCAGTGGATAGAGTTAAATGTTAAAAATACCTAGTGGTGTTTTTTGGAAAAAAGATCAACATCAAAGTTGTTGCCTTGGAGGTCTAGTTTAAGTTAAAATTAATTTGGACCCATTTGGGTAAGTGGTCTGACCACAACACTCTAAATAGTGCAACCTATACATAGGGTTAGCCATAGATTAAATTGAGTGCCCTTATCAATACAGCAATCCAAATGACTTGAGATTTGGACTGGTGGTCCCTCTTATATATACCTCTAACATAACCAAAAATGGAAATTTTTGGAGAACATTTTTCTATAGTTTTGGCAAACATTTAATAATCATTGTATGAGTTAATTGGAGGGTAAAATTACCTTATAACTCCCCAAAATTTTGGCGGATGACCCTTAGGGTCATGAGAAGACACTGGTAAAAATATTAGCCCAGGTTGTGTTAATTTGAGTAGGTATTTGTGAGACCAAAGTTTGGCCCTTTAAGGGATATTTAGGGCAAAAGTGCACTTGAATGAGTTAATGACCAATCCTAATCCAAAAGTGATGAAATCTTGGCCAGAGCCTCAAGATTATCTAAAACACCCCTACAAGGGATTTAGGGTGGTTTGGGGTGGAGATACCCTAAGACCCTAATGTAAGCCCTAGGGATGGTGTTTGAGCCCAATGAAGGACATGGGACTACATGCCCTTATAATGCCTTGTAACTTGGTAGTAGTGTGTCTAAGGTGAAATTTAACCCTAAGAAGTGATGCTATGACTTTTTAGAGCTTACATCCCTCTTGTAATAACTTAGGACCAATTAGGGCAGTTTTACTCATGATTTTATTATAGCATCATAAGACTTTGAATGATCTTGAAGGTTAGGCACTGATCATATATTATTGCTATCAAGCTCTTGAAATTTTAGTTTGAATTTTGGGTTAGTATTTAAGGTACTTCATTCACAATCCTAGTAGTTTTCCTAATCATTAAAGAATTTATTATGAGCTATTTATTCATTAAAATCTTGTGAATCTTGGCCAGAGGACTTTTTAGGACATTCTTGAGCTCTATGTGAAAGTGAAGGATAGATCTTATCTTTACTCTAGAGGGGGGGGGGGGTAAATAGAATATCAAAAAATTTATTAACTTGTTTTTATAGCGGATTAAAAGTTAGTGATATATATATATAAGTATAAAGAGAAATATCATAGCACACAAAAAAAAAAGTAAAGGCAAACAAGACGACACGAGGAATTTATAGTGGTTCCCCAATGTGCTAACAGAAAACAAGAGACCGAAAAATTAGAGTAACAAAATTTTTATTATCCAAAAAGGTATCTATTACAAAGGTATGACCTCCCTTTTATAGAATGGAGGAGAGAAGAGAGATTACAAATGAGCAATGTGGGACTAATAATTACATGAACACAAAACTATATAAGCCGCACAAGCTGCACGGTTAGTCTAACCGCATGACCACTACAATGCGGAGGACAAGCGACTAATATCCCCAAGCCGTCATAGACAAGCCTACATATCGCTCAGATCGCGAGACACCAGCCAGCAACATCTCTGTACCAATCTGCTAGGAGAAGCCTCCAGACCGCCAGACAAACCGCAAGACTGCATGGTCTCCAACCCGGCTACCAAACTGCTAGGACAAGCCGCCAGACCGCCAGACCGGCAGACCGCCCGGTCTCAACTTGCCAGACCACCAGGTCTCAACACTCCCCCTCAAGCTGGAGCATAGATATCAATTATGCCCAGCTTGTCACAAATATGAAACAAAGAAGTGGACACTGACTTGGAGAAGACATCTGCCACCTCGTTGTCAAAAGTGATGAATAGAGTACAAATCTGTTTCTTCAAAATCTCTACTCGAATAAAGTGATCGTCGACCTCTATGTGATTTGTTCTCTCATGAAAGATTGGATTTTTGGAAATGTATATAGCAGCCTTGTTTTCGCAAAACATAGGAAGAGGATAGTTTTAGACCTCTCCTAGGTCAAGCATGAGAGCCCGTAACCACTTTAATTCACATGTGGTCGACGCCATACTACGATATTTCGCTTCTGCAGTAGACCTGGAGACAACAGACTGTTTCTTGCTCTTCTAGCTCACAAGATTTCCTCCAACAATTGTGCAAAAAACCGATGTTGACTTGCAGTCTCCTTTATCATCAACATAGCTCGAATCTGAGTACGCTTCAACCCTTAAGTACTCATTCTTTTAAAAAAGCAATCCTTTCCCTAGAGATGCTTTAACATACTCCAATATCCTCAAGGCAGACTGTAGATGACACTCCCTAGGAGCTTGCATGAATTGGCTACCTTGCCTATAACATAAGAGATATCGGGTCTGGTCACTGTGAGATAAATGAGTTTGCCCACCAGATACTGGTACCTCGAAGAATAGGATAGAGGAGGTGAGTCATCTGTTCAAGTTTTGTCTTCCCCAATAACAATGGGACATATGGCAGGTTTATCACCAGTCAACCCTGCCTGTTTTTGCAAATCAAGAGCATACTTCCGTTGGGAGAGTACTAAAGAGTTGGGCTTCTGAGAGATTTCAATCCACAAAAGTATTTGGGTGAGCCCATATCCTTAGTGACAAGGTGTTGCGGAGGTGTTTCTATGCCAAATCTACCCCAACATGGTCATCGCCAGTTAGAAGAATATCATCCACATATAAAGCAAGAACCACCATACCAGAGGAGGTTTTGCGAATGAATAAGAAGTGATCGATTGAACTTCTTGTAAAACCAATGGCCGCAACAATGCTGCTAAACTTGTCAAACCAAGCCTGAGGGCTTTGCTTTAGGCCATAGATGGCCTTCTTTAGATGATATACTCGTGTCTCCCCTGATCAATATACCTAGGAGATTTCTCTATGTATACGTCCTCCTGAAGATCACCATAGAGGAAGGCATTCTTGACATCTAGCATGGAAATGGATCAATCCTTGTTGACAGCCACAGAGAGAAGAACCTGAATGGTGCTGAGTCGAGAAACTAGAGAGAAGGTGTCAAAGTAATCAACCCCATAAGTCTGAGTGAAGCCTTTGGAGACTAAGCGGGCCTTGTACCAATCTACGCTACCTTCCGGACGGAACTTCGCAACGAATACCCATCGACAGCCAACCACATCAGTTCCCAAAGGGGCCCCTTTCAGTGAGGGTTTCAATTTACTCATCCATGGCGGTCTTCCAATGAGGAATAGTAAGAGCTTCCTGGTAGGTGCGAGGAGTGGAAGTGGCAGAGATAGACAAGGAAAACGTCCCGCGAGAAGGAGTTAGATGATCATAAGAAATAACAGCAGCTAGCGGGTGTTGAGTACACATCCTCACCCCTTTGCGAAGAGAAATTAAAATATCCAGGTCGGCGAGTTCCTCAGTTTCTGGGGCATCTATGGCAGAGAGAGCTGTCCCGGGAGAAGAGAGAGACGACCGCAGAGAAGAGGGAGATATCTCGATAGGTGGATACGGTGGAGGAGATGGTGGAGAGGGAGGAGGTGGCGGAGTATCGGTAGGTGTAGAAGGAATGGAAGAGGTGGTAGGAGAAGGAGGAATATCAGGAGAGGAAGAGGATCCAGGAGAGAATTAGGACGCATTTCCAAAGAAGGTGACGTCCGCAGAGACAAACTGCTTGCGGGAAACCAGGTCAAAGAAACAATAGCCTTTCTGAGTGGTAGAGTATCCCAGAAAGACACACTTAGTGGTCCGTGGTGAGAGTTTGTCACGGGTGGCAAAAGGAGAGTGCACAAAGGCTATGCACCCAAAGACACGGAGAGGGAGAGGAAACAGATCCTTCCCTGGATAGAGAATAGATAAGGGCATTTTGCTGTGGAGAATGGTTTAAGGAATGCGATTGATAAGATATCAGGAGATGAGAACAACATAGCCCCAATAGGAGCGAGGAACCAACATTTGAGTCAGCAGAGTGCGTGTGACATCAAGGAGGTGAGGTTTTTTGTATTCGGCCATGCCATTTTGCTGTGAGTTATAGACACGGCTAGTTTAATGAATAATACCATGTTTCATACAAAAAGAGGAAAACTCATGACTAAGATATTCCTGTGCATTATCAGAGTGAAAGATTTTAATAGAGACATCAAATTGATTCTTAATCATATAATTAAAAGATGTCCATACATGAAATAATTGAGAGCGATCTCATAAGAGATACACCCTTGTAAAACGGGAGAAATCGTCAGTAAAAGTTACAAAATATAAACTACCCCGACCTATGGTGAGGGTAGGAGCGGGTCCCCAGACATCGGAGTGAACCAAGTCAAATGGTCGGGAAGATCCATGACATTGCTTAGGTGAGAAGGAGGAGCGGTGATGCTTGCCAAGATGACATGCGTTACAGTTGAGGGGAGGACTCTGCTGAGGAAGGTGAGGCATAAACTGACGAATAATTTGTGGAGGAGCGTGAGCAAGACGAAGGTGCCACTTGAGAATATCAGTAGAGGAAAAGCGGATAATGCGGAAATGTTGTCGAGGAAGTAGAGGCCGCCGCTCTCAGTCCCAGTAGCAATCGTCCGTTGGGAGCCCGGATCCTGAAAAGAACACGAGGTAGGAGTGAATGTGACAGAACACTATAGTTTCTTGCACAGAGAAGTGATAGATAGTAAATTGCAAGGGAATGTGGGTACGTAGAGGGTATCCTCCAAAAGAAGAGACGGAGTGACTTGATCCACTCCCATCCCATTGACTGGTGAGGGAGAGCCATCCACAATAAAGACATGGGGCAACCGATCATGTTTTTCTAGGAGAGAAAAACATTGAGGATTGCACGTCATGTGATTGGTAGCACTTGAGTCGATCAACCATTTACCTTGAGTAGCGACATGAGCACTACCTTAAGACGTGACAACCGAAGCAGACAGCTTTGAAGAGGAGGTTGAAGTGTCACCTGTTTGTCGAAGATGAGGATGTTTCTTCCAGCAGTGATCAACCGTATGGCCAGTGTGGCCGCAATGAGAGTAGAGAAAGTGGGCAGCACCGCATTCTCTTGATTGATTGTTGCGACCACCAGATCTAGTCCGCTGAGTGTAGTGAGCATAGTTGTCTGGTGGAGGAGGGGAGGATAACAACGAACATTGTAGCAGAGAGGTAACAATGGCTATGCGGGCAGTAACCAAGAATTTGTTGACGGATCATATCATAGGACTCAAGAAGTTGTAGAAGGTAGCAAAACCCTAGCAGCTCCTGCAAGTTTTTGTGTTACTCGGCCAGATCTGCAGAGAAGGGGCGATTCTGGAGAATTTCGGCTCCAAGAGCCTGAACTTGTTGGTATGCAGTAGCAAGAGACATGGAGGGACGGACAAAGAGGTCCGAATACAAAGTATTGATGCGAGACGTCTGAGCCCCCTTTGAGTAGAGAGCAGCAAGATGAAGCCATGCAGCCTTGAACGTCTTATCATGACGAATGACGGGTAGGAATTCATCAGAAATACTTGCCAGCCATGTGCAGACAAGGGAATCGCTGACATCCTAATCACCAAAAAGAGGGGAATCTTGTGGAGGAGGGTCATCGGTGAGATGATGGAGTTTGCGTTGAGAGCGGAGAAGGAAAGTGAAGGAGACACTCCAATCCGGGTAGTTGGGACCGATGAGTTTGGAAACGGTGCAAAGGTTGCCCGAAGGAGTAGGAGGAGTGGGAGCGGGAGGAAGAGCGGCAGCGGGAGTAGTCGAGGTAGAGATATCAGAGGTTTTCATAGAGAGAAGAACAAGTCGCGTGGCTAAAGAGGAGGTCGCGATGACTAACTAGCAGGAGCGGCTAGAAAAGGAGGCCGTACAAAGGAGAATAGGTCACAATGACTTAGGAATAAGTCGCGATGACTAGAGAGCGGGAACGGCGGAAAATGAGGGGTAGCGAGGTCTCCCACAAAAGGGAAGAAGAAACCGCGCGAATAGGGCACGACAAGAGAAGAAACAGGTCGCGAGAACAGGTCGCGAGAAGAGGAACAAGCTGCGCGAACAAGTCATGTGAATAGAGAGGGCTCAAAAATCAGGAGGAAAAGATCGAGTCCTCTGATATCATGTGTGAATAGAAAATAAGAGACCGAAAAATTGGAGTTACAAAATTTTTATTATCCAAAAAGGTATCTATTACAAAGGTATGACCTCCCTTTTATAGAATGAAGGAGAGAAGAGAGATTACAAATGAGCAATGTGGGACTAATAATTACATGAATGTGGAGGACAAGCAGCCTGTAACATCCCTCAAACAACTAGACCCCTAGAGATAGTTTTGTCATGACTAGGTCATGACAAAACCCTAGGGAGCCAAGGAAGGCCAAGTGAACCTAGAAATGTGGGTGAGACCACTATGGTCTACACATAGTAGATTTCTTAACATTTGCTTAAAATAATCATGGGGCTTCACCATGACTCCAAGACCCCACCCATACCTCCATAACCCTAGTGAGGGGTCAATGGGTCACTAAGGACCCATGGAGGGCAGTCAAAGGAGCTAAGTTGACCAAAGTCAACTCTAACCCTAATTGGGTCAAATTGACCTACACAAGGGCCAATTGTAGTCTCTTAGCCAAATGGACCCCACACATACCCTCATAGCCCTAGTGAGAGGTCTAACGGTCACCAATGACCCATTAGGACGAATCAAAAAGGCTAGGTTGACCAAAGTCAACTCTTGACCTAAAATGGTCAAAGTGCCCTAGTTAAGGGTCAAGTGACCTTCAAGGGCCAATCCAACCCCACCTTGACCCTAGGGGAGTTCAATGGGTCACAAAGGACCATTAAGGAAACTTCAAGGACCAAATTGACCTAAGTGGGCCCTAGTCCAAATTTGGGTCAAGCTAGCCCAAATGGGCTAACTCAAGCTCAAGTCCATTTTATTTAAGGCTAACCTTGTTTTGATGAGTGAAAATCGACTTGTGAGCTGCCATTGGGTTAGGTAGGAACCAAATTTCAGCTTGGTGTGTAGGAGAGAAAAAAATCCACCATGGAGGAGAGAGAAAGAGAAGGAAGAAAAGGGAGGAGGACTTTGGGCTCATCCTCCCCCTCCCCAACCCCCTCCATTCATTGCATTAGGACAAGGAAGGTAGCCCCAATCCAACCAGCTGGTCATTGACTGGTTGGAGTCATGCATTCCCCCCTACCAACTATTGCCGCCAAGCTTGACTTGGACCAAAAATGGCATGGAGGATTTCAGCCACCTAACTCTCCTCCTCTCCATCTTAAAAGCTTCCCTAGACTCCAAGGAAATTTCCCCACCACTTTCCTGAAGAAGCTAAGCTATTTCACTTTGTTTTTGAAGAAACCCGACCACCACCACCACCACCATGGCATTCCGGCGATCCTCCCAACTTCAGGCCGCCAAAAAGGTCCTCCTCCACTCCTTTTTGCATGGGCAAATCTTATGAATCATTAGGGCCGAGGTTCGGGCTCAATTGAGCTCGATCCGATTTTTAAAATCATGGTTTTCCCATGAAAAATTATCTTGTCAGGTTCGCCGGAACAGTGCTCCCCGGCGGCCGTGCCGCCGCCTAGAGATAGCCACGACCACCACGAAGGTGTTGGCGGCGGTGGCCGACCAAGGAGGTGGCCGGACGGACGGTGGCAGCCGCTGTAAGATGGCCCAGGTGGGATGAATCTGGGCCATCGGATGGAGCTTGAATATGATGGGATGCCGTCCAAGGCACGCCAAGATTCGTGCGGATATAAAACTTAAACTATAGGTTATGTGTATTATTATTTAGTTTCTGTCACAGATTTTGCATTTAATGTTATTAATTTTTAAAAATACCTAGAAGCCTTTTTAGAGAAAATGGTCAACATATAAAATATAGCCCTGTTAGTCCATTTTCATAAAAAATTGGTTTGAACCAATTTGGGTGCCTGGTTTGACCAGGGCACTCATTTTGGTGGGGTCTATACATATGGTTAGGCAGACATTAAACAGAGTGCCCACACTTCATCCTTAGCCCAAATGAGTTAAAATTTTGGCAGGGAACTAACCTAACCCACATATAGCCCCTGCCCAAAAATGGGAATTTTTGGGGATAATTGTTTCTATAGTTTTGTAAATAATTTAATTTACCTAGGGTAATTTAATTTAGAGGTTAAATAAAATCCAAATCCATCCAAATTTTGGTGGGAGGTGTAAAGGGTCACTATGAAGCTCTGGTTAAAATTTCATTAATTTTGGAGGAGATTTGAACTGAAATCTTGCAACCCCTAGCCTTGCCTTAAAAAGGGCATTTTGGTCCAAAAGTGTATTTTTGGCTTAGAGTGTCCAACTTACCTCAACAGAGGTTCAAATTTGTACCACTGATTTGGCATGAATTTTTGCACCTTCCCATGAAAAATGGGGAGGATTGGAATTGATTTGGCCCAAGATCCTAGGTTAAACCCTAAGGAAGGGTTTTTATCCCTTGTGAAGGGCATATGGCCAAGACACTTTGTATGACCATGAAATTTTGTAGGGAGGATACTAGGGTAGTTAAAACCCTCTGGTTAAAATCTTAGTGGATTTTGCAAAGGTTTGGACCCTCAAAACCCTAACCCTAATCTAAGGGCACAAATATAGTATGGTTTGAATAGGCTTGTTAAACTCCCTAAAATAAGATGAAATTTTCGTAGAATGGTCATAAGGAGATAATGAACCTCTGGTAATTTAATTGAAAATTTTGGGTTAATAATTGTAGTACTCCCTTTGTAACACAAGGGGATGCCCTAATTAATAAATTGATCATTTTGGTCCCTCTGCCCCTTGGGAGGTCATGAAAGTTTGGCAAAGACAGTTTTTAATCTTTATAGACATGTATGAAATTTAATGAGAATATTTTAATACATATTTGTGGTAATTACTTCACAAACTTGGTAAATGAGAAAATTGTTCAATAATTTATTTAAGGCTCTCTACTGATAAATAAATTATGAAATTTGACCCAAATCATTTATATACTCTTAAAATCATATTTGAATTTTCTCTAAATTTTTGGAAGTAATATAGTCCTACATATCTCTTTAAATGAAGTATTAAAGAATAAATTTAAATAAGAATTT
Organism: Platanthera zijinensis; assembly: GCA_039513925.1. NCBI lineage: Eukaryota > Viridiplantae > Streptophyta > Magnoliopsida > Asparagales > Orchidaceae > Platanthera > Platanthera zijinensis. The sequence goes on along the minus strand of CM077091.1, from coordinate 43,842,889 downwards.
GGGGACAATACCTTACTGAAAATTTTTGATATTTTGGAGAGTAAGTTTATTATGTATTTTGAATATCATATAAAATTAGTGGAATGATATCTTCTCTGAAATTGGTAGTTTATGTTGAATATTGGAACTTTTAGTCACTATAATAATTAAATAAATTATTAAATAAATAGGAAAATTATGGATCTCTGGATTTAGGGCTTAAAGTTCATAATGGACCACCAATAATTATTATAGGAGTACCGGATGATTATTTGATGTACTTCCCATTTTACATGACATTTAACCTTGGTGGTCTGCATTTAGTAATTTTAGAAAGTTGTTCATTAACTTGTTTGAAACTTATTACTTCTTAATCACTTATGAGATTTGATCCAAAGCATTCATATGCCCTTGCAGTCATGCTTGAATTTTTCCTTGAATTTTTGGAAATAATATTGCCCTACTTATCTATTTAAAAGAATTATTACAAGTTACAATTAAAATAAAATTAGTGGCCTAAACCTTGCTGAAAAATTAAGAGACCTTGGATATTAGGTTAAATGTTTCATATTGGGTATAACATAAATCTGGAGGAATTTTATCTTGTCTAAATTTGGTACTTCCTGTTCAAACTTGGAGATTTTGGCCACAATGAAAAATTTAATAAATTATTAGATAAATAGGAAAATTGTGAATATCTGGATTTGGGCAATAAAGGTCATAATGGACCACCAATAATTATTATAGGAGTACTGGATGATTATTTGATGAACTTCCCATTTTACATGACATTTTACCTTAGTGGTCTACATATAGTAAATCTGCAGAAAATATGTTGGAGTATAAAGTTGGGCACATGAGTCGGGATTAGTGGTTGTAGGTTTGGATAATTTAGAATGAGTTCATCACTCGAGTTAGGATGAGTAAGGGGTTGGGTTTGGCTAAATGTTAGATGGTGCTCGGGATCGACGAAAGATCGTCTAACCCGTAGGAGGAAGTGTCAAAATACTAGGGTTAGATCCAATGCAATAGTTAAAGGATATGAGATTGGGTATTAACCAATAAAATAAGTGCATTGCGAAAGGGAGCTTTGGGCTTCCGCCCATCGTAGCTCCTAGTGCCCTCGAGAGCCCTCCATGGGGAATACCTTGGTCAGTCCTGAGCTAAACCTAAGTCGTAGGTATAAAATAAAATGAAGAGCAACTAGTAAGTTTAGGGTTTCACATTCTCACACCCCAATATCACGGGGAGATAGATTGGATTACTCGGGCAATAAGCCCAGTGGTTATGGTGATGGGCAAGTTAGTCCGGCGAGCTTTGGCTCGGTGACGATTTGTGATCGGCAGGGTGGCCCGGCGAGCTTTGTCTCGGTTGTTGATTGATCACGGACGGGATAGTCCGGGGAGCTTTGGCTCGGTTGTTGATTATGACGAACGGGATAGTCCGGGGAGCTTTTACTCGGTTGATGATGGCCGGGATAGTCCGGGGAGCTTTGGCTCGGTTATTGGTTGGACTCATAACTATTGCATGTGCATAAAAGGTATAAGGTGGTGGGTCTTCGGTATTGGAGGGTCGATGCACCGACGCCAAAACGCTTACTCGACAAGTGTGGTTAGCACTTCGCCAACAGAAGTCCGGTGCGCCAGCCGGCAAGAGTACGCAGGAGTCCGATTTGTGCACCAAGCATTGAGGCGTACGATAGGTCTGACCGGTAGTTCTTACTAGTTTAGAGGTGGGCGAGGCCCAACCCACCGCTTCCGTCTGCCACTACGGAGGTATCCTGGGAGGTAACGGCTCCGAAAGGGGGAACTAAAGGTCTGTGTACACAGAGTCGAGTGGGTGAGTTGCACTTGCATGTTCACATCATGGCATAATTGTATTTCATAGCATAACCATTGCATATAACCCGACACCTAATGTATAAGCGGTATGGGACGCTCTATACATTAGGCCCTGCAAAACGACCCCTTGGCCTATAAGTTCGCGCGAGCGTGCTTATAGGTCAAGGTTCTCATTCAGTACTATATATTTAAGCCTGCTAGTAAAACCGACACCCTATCGTATAAATCGGTATGGGACTTTTTATACGATAGGAGCCCTGCAAGAGATCCCTTAGCTTATGTGTAATGACATAAGTTAAGGTTACTTTCTTATTCAAAATTTTAATCATTATTACCACCTTTTATACCTTAGAACTGCTAGTTTAGTTCCGCTGCCATCTGCTATTTGATATTCTCCACTTTCATGACCTTCCCTTTACTTTTCCCCGCTCGGTGCTTAGGAGCCATGGGGGAAGGGGAGGGGGATGATAGGACTTAGTCTTTTAGACTAACGGTTTTCAAACCACATCATTTTAGGGGACCACTGAGCCCAGCATAGGGAGAAGCCCTGGAGGTCGGCACGCTTGGAGATCAGACAGTCTAGTACCGGGTCCAGACAGTAGGGACTGTGAGTCCCGACCACTAGTAGTTATATTAGTTGGCTTCCGCGATGAGCGACTTGTAGTGAGGACATGATGTACCGGGCATAAGCCCGTGATTTCTGTTATATGTTCTATCTGTGGACACTCCCTTCGTGGAGATTATTTTTCTATTCATATGTGGTTTCTGTGGACTTGCTTATTATATTGCTACAGTTGTGATAAATTTGGCCGGCAGGATCGGCGTTTTGTAGTGACGACCTTCCCGGGTGCGAAGGTGTCACCGCAAGGCGGCAGTTCTGGGCCTAAGACCCCGGTGTTTTAAAAGAAAAAAATGGGGGTCTTACAAGTGGTATCAGAGGCACAATATATCGATCGAAAGATAGCAGTCCACAAACCCCGGACCACCCCCGCACGAGTTTAGTTTGGGGACAAACTAAGCAGCGGAAGCAGTGGTGGGCCTATATGGGGGATCACATGAAATTGTCCACTTTTAGATATGTGCGATTACTTATAATTGACTTCTATTATGCAGCCCCCAGCGCAGCCAACACCACAAGGCGGAGTCCAGCAGACTCCGAATGTTGCACCACCTCCCCCGGTCCCCACTCCATTCCTACACTCGGAGATGGGGCAAACCCTGATAGCTATTTTGGAAGCTTTTAGGGCCCAACATGTTCCGGCCCCGCAGCCAAACCCGGGGCCCAATTGGCTGAGCATCTTCCGAGGACTCTCTCCTCCATCTTACTTAGGGACAGAATCGGCTGTTCGACAAAAGAATGGCTAGATATTATGTATGAAATGTTGACCGGGATACGGTGCCCCTGGGAGGAGAGGGTTCATTTGGTAGTCTCTTGTTTAGAGTCTCATGCCAATAGATGGTAGAAGACATCGCTGGATACGACTTTTGCCAATATGGAGATTTCAGATATTACTTGGGAGGAGTTCAGGGCCGCTTTACTAGAGCATTTTGTACCATAATCAGCTAGGGATGAGCTGGAGGACAGGTTCCTGCAATTGAAGCAGGGAAACAAGACTGTGGTAGAATACCACCGGGAGTTCAACCATTTAGCACGATTCGCAGACTCCTATCAGCTAGATGAGGAGGGATACACCAAGAGATTTTATAAGGGCCTGCGGGAGGAGTTGAGGGAGGCCCTTCTGTTCGTTTCTGACGGGCCTATACCTCGGATGTTAGAGATGGCCAAGTGGATTGAGGCTGATTAGCACACGACTCGGGGTCGAAAGAGGCCGACGGAGGACCAGGGCCGGGGAGCCCGGAATGATCAGCGGCGGGGCCGCAACATAGATGGGAGAGAGGGAAGAAGGACAGAGGACCAACCTCGTCAGGAGGTTAGACGAGAGCCGAGGGAGCCGGTGGTAATGGCTCCTCAGCCTCTTCAGATGAGGGAGGCACCAAGACCCGGGGGTATGACATTTCCCCCACCGGAGTGCTACAACTGCCATCAGATAGGACACATTTGGAGAAACTGCCCCGTGAGGGGAGCACCTCTACAAGCACCACAGGCTGCCCCGCATGACCAACAGTTTGGAGGATGAGGACATGGTAGAGGACGTGGTTTCCAGGGTATAGATCGCAGGCAGGAGAGGGAGCAAATTTATGCACTGGATCGTGCTCAACCACGGAACCCGGAGCAAGTAATCACATGTACGTCAGAAAATTTTAAGTTATTTTCTCATGAAATTTAAATTTATATAGAAGTGATAATCTAGGAAAGAAAACCATAGCTAGATTCTAAGACATTTAACTTTCCCCGCCCCCCAGGAATAGTTTTCATCAGCGGCAAACCCGCTTATACGCTGTTTGATATGGGTGCTTCACACTCATTTATATCGGAAGCCTTCGTAGAAGGGTTGGAAGGTGTGGAACGATTCACGGGTTTGATGATGAGGATACGATTACCCGATGGATCAGAGCTGCTCACCTCGGCCCACTACAACATGGAGATGGAAATCGGCAGAAAGATATTTGAAGCTCTAGCGATAATCATGAAGATGCCAGTCTTTGATTTGATCCTAGGAATGACATGGTTGATCTGGAATCATGCTCAAATTGACTGTATGTCCAAGAAAGTTACCGTGAGACATGGGGATTCCTACCTCGTCATCGAAGGTACTAGATCTATTCCCCCTCTCATGTTGTCACATGTATAGGCCGTCAAGGCCCACTTATAGGGGGAATAAGTATATGAGGTAGTATTTGAAATGACTGAGGCTTAGGTCTCCACCTTGGATATTCCGGTGGTACGAGATTTTGCTGACGTATTCCCAGAGAAACTTCCTGGGCTACCCCCGCACCGGGAGCAGGATTTACGGATACAGCTAGTGCCGGGGGCTAAGCCGGCAGCTAGAGCCCCTTACCGGATGGCCCCAAAAGAATTGACAGAATTTCGAAGCCAACTCCAGGAACTTGGTGGAGGCCAGATTTGTCCGATCGAGCTCTTCGCCATGGGGAGCCCCGGTCTTGTTTGTTAAAAAGAAGGACGGGACTCTAAGATTGTGCATCGACTATCAAGCACTAAACCGATTGATAGTCTGAAATACATATCCACTTCCAAGGATAGATGAGATATTTGACCATCTAGAAAGCGCGCATTTCTTTTCCAAATTGGATTTAAGGTCGGGTTACTACCTGCTATGGATACAGGAGGAGGACATTCCAAAGACTGCCTTTAGTAACAGATATGGGCTATATGAGTTTACCGTGATGCCCTTCAGGGCTCACAAATGCTCCGTCGGCATTAATGAGCCTCATGAATCAGGTGTTCGAGGCATATTTGGATGTGTTCGTCATCGTGTTTATCGATGACATCCTCATTTACTCAAGGACAGAGGAGGAGCACACACGACATCTGACACTGACCTTGGAGAGACTACGGGAGCACAAGCTTTATGCAAAGATCAGCAAATGCCAGTTTTTGTTGAAGGAGGTGGCTTTCCTAGGAAATATCATCAGTGGTGCTGGGTTAGTAGTGGACCCGACCAAGATCCAAGCAGTTCGGGATTGGCCACAATTGAAGATGGCCACAGATGTGCGGAGTTTCCTAGGACTCGCCGGTTACTACCGGAAGTTCGTAGAGGGATTCTCTCGTATCACCCATCAACTCACATCTTTGACAAGGAAGGAGGTACCCTTTATCTGGACCCCACAGTGTGAGGTGGCTTTTCAAGAGCTAAAGGGACGACTCACTTATGCTCCTATACTTGCCCTCCCTTCAGGGAAAGAAGGATTCCAGGTCTACACCGATGCTTCCTACCAGGGCATGGGTGCAGTGCTTATGAAGAATGGCCAGGTGATAGCTTATGCTTCTCGGCAGCTAGAGAAGCATGAGAAGAACTACCCAGTCCATGACCTAGAAATGGGAGCTGTCATTTTTGCACTGAAAGTCTGGCGGCACTATCTGTACAGTGTCCACTGCGACATATACTCTGACCATAAAAATTTGAGGTTTGTGGACATGCAGAAAGATTTTAACATCAGACAGAGACGATTGGTGGAGTTTTTAGCAGACTACCAGTACGAGATGCACTACCACCCGGGAAAGGCGAATGTGGTAGCCGATACACTGAGCCGAAAGACCGCAAACCCTGGAGTAGGAACAAAGTTGATGGCCTTGGAGTTGGTTCAGATGTTAGACAAGATGCAAATATCCCTTGTGTCTGAGGATCACCCTGAGTTGTACCGAGAGTATCTATCATCATTAATTTCCACGGATGACATTCGAGAACAGGTCAAGGATGGACAGAGGCAGGATACCCAGCTAGAGCTGATATTCTCGGCCTTAGAAGCAGACACTGCGGGAGATTACTCGCTGAGGGATGACTTAGTGTGCTTCAGAGGACGGGTTTACATACCAGAGGGAGGCCATGTCCGGGAGGACATCATGATGGAGGCTCATTGCAGTCGATATTCGGTACACCTAGGGATTACGAAGATGACTGCAGATCTGAAGAAGACTATATACTGGCCAGGCATGAAGAAGGATATCACCTACTTCGTGACCCATTGCGAGGCAAGCTAGTTAGTGAAAGCGGAGTGAAGAAATCCCGCAGGATTATTGCAGCCACTCCCAGTACCATAGTGGAAGTTCGATGATATCGCCATGGACTTTATACATGGACTTCCTCGATTGCGGACAGGGAATGATTCGATCTGGATGATCGTCGAACGGCTGACGAAGGTAGCCAGGTTTATTTCAATCAGGAAGGATGACTCGGTTGGTGTGTTAGTCCGAAAGTTTGTGGAGCAGTTCGTTCGTTATCATGGCGTGCCCAAGTCGATTGTGTCGGACCGGGATGGACGATTTACGTCCAGGGAGTGGAGGTCAATGCAGACTTACTTGGGCACGCGACTAACATTCAGTACGGCTTTTCATCCCCAGACGGATGGACAGACAAAATGCACTAACCAGACTCTGGAGGATTTGCTACGACTTTGCATATTGGATCGCGGTGAACCTTGGGAAAAGTTGTTGTCACTGATCGAGTTCTCGTATAATAACAGCTACCAGTCCAGTATAAGGATGGCTCCTTATGAGGCATTGTATGGATAGAGGTGCAGGACTCCGTTGTCATGGATACAGGACGAGGACCCCAAGGCGTTAGATTCGGAGTTTGTCGAGGACACCGAGGCTCAGGTGAGATTGATACGGGACAGGATGCTAGAAGCACAGAGCCGACAAGCTAAATATTATGACGCTCGGCACCGTCAGGTGGAATTATGGGTGGGAGACCAGGTGTTCTTGAAGATTTGACCAATGCATGGAGTTACTCGGGTACGCGGACAGAGGAAGAAGCTCAGCCCAAGATATATGGGGCCAAAAAGGATCCAGGAGCGGATCGGTCCCTTGGCATACAGGCTGGAGCTGTCACCGGAGCTGGCAAGTCTGCATGACGTGTTCCATATATCCTCTCTTAGGAGGGCTCTTCTATGCCCGGAGCAGCAAGTCACAGCCACAGATGGGCCAATAGCATCTAATCAGTCAGTTCACCTAGAACCGATCCGGATTTATGACAAGGGAGTACGAGTCTTACGCCACAAGAAGGTTCCATTAGTCAAGGTCCTGTGGCGGAATCACGGGAGAGAGGAGCACACATGGGAGCCCCAGAACTTGACGCAACAAAGATACCCAGAACTCTTTGTTCAGGTATTACTCACAACCCTCTCGGGATGTTACAATTTACTTTCCATATTCGAAACCCGTAGGCCTAACTAGAATTTCGAGTACGAATTTTTTTTATTTATATATTGGGATTTGTAACATCCCTCAAACAACTAGACCCCTAGAGATAGTTTTGTCATGACTAGGTCATGACAAAACCCTAGGGAGCCCAAGAAGGCCAAGTGAACCTAGAAATGTGGGTGAGACCACTATGGTCTGCACATAGTAGATTTCTTAACATTTTCTTAAAATAATCATGGGGCTTCACCATGACTCCAAGACCCCACCCATACCTCCATAACCCTAGTGAGCGGTCAATGGGTCACTAAGGACCCATGGAGGGCAGTCAAAGGAGCTAAGTTGACCAAAGTCAACTCTAACCCTAATTGGGTCAAATTGACCTACACAAGGGCCAATTGCAGTCTCTTAGCCAAATGGACCCCACACATACCCTCATAGCCCTAGTGAGAGGCCTAAGGGTCACCAAGGACCCATTAGGACCAATCAAAAAGTGTAGGTTGACCAAAGTCAACTCTTGACCTAAAATGGTCAAAGTGCCATAGTTAAGGGTCAAGTTACCTTCAAGGGCCAATCCAACCCCACATTGACCCTAGGGGAGGCAAATGGGTCACCTAGAACCCATTAAGGAAACTTCAAGGACCAAATTGACCTAAGTGGGCCCTAGTCCAAGTTTGGGTCAAGCTAGCCCAAATGGGCTAACTCAAGCTCAAGTCCATTTTGATTAAGGCTAACCTTGTTTTGATGAGTGAAAATGGACTTGTGAGCTTCCATTGGGTTAGGTAGGAACCAAATTTCAGCTTGGTGTGTAGGAGAGAGAAAAATCCACCATGGAGGAGAGAGAAAGAGAAGGAAGAAAAGGGAGGAGGACTTTGTGCTCATCCTCCCCTCCCCAACCCCCTCCATTCATTGCATTAGGACAAGGAAGGAAGCCCCAATCCAACCAGATGGTCATTGACTGGTTGGAGCCATGCATTCCCCCCTATCAACCATGGCCGCCAAGCTTGACTTGGACCAAAAATGGCATGGAGGATTTCAACCACCTAACTCTCCTCCTCTCCATATTAAAAGCTTCCCTAGACTCCAAGGAAAATTCTCCACCACTTTCCTGAAGAAGCCAAGATATTTCACTATGTTTTTGAAGAAACCCGACCACCACCACCACCAAGGCATTCCAGCGATCCTCCCGACTTCAGGTCACCAAAAAGGTCCTCCTCCAGTCCTTCTTGCATGGGCAGATCTTATGAATCATTAGGGCTGAGGTTCAGGCTCAATTGAGCTCGATTCGATTTTCAAAATCATGGTTTTTCCATGAAAAATTATCTTGTCGGGTTCGCCGGAACAGTGCTCCCCGACGGCCGTGCCGCCGCCTGGAGATAGCCACGACCACCACGAAGGTGTTGGCGGCGGTGGCCGGCCGGGGAGGTGTCCAAACGGACGGTGGCAGTGGCTGGAAGATGGCCCAGGCGCGATGAATCTGGGCCATCAGCTGGAGCTTGAAGATGATGGGATGCCGTCCAAGGCGCGCCAAGATTCGTGCGGATAAAACTTAAACTATAGGTTATGTGTATTATTATTTAGTTCTTGTCACAGATTTTGCATTTAATGTTATTAATTTTTAAAAATATCTTGAAGCCTTTTTAGAGAAAATGGTCAACACATAAAATATAGCCCTGTGAGTCCATTTTCATACAAAATTGGTTTGAACTAATATGGGTGCCTGGTTTGACCAAGGCACTCATTTTGGTGGGGTCTATACATATGGTTAGACAGACATTAAACAGAGTGCCCACACTTCATCCTTAGCCCAAATGAGTTGAAATTTTGGTAGGGAACCAACCTAACTCATATATAGCCCCTGCCCAAAAATGGGAATTTTTGGGGATAATTTTTCTATAGTTTTGTAAATAATATAATTTACCAAGGGTAATTTAATTTAGGGGTAAAATGAAATCCAAATCCAACCAAATTTTAGTGGGATGTGTAGGGGGGTCACTATGGAGCTCTGGTTAAAATTTCATTTATTTTGGATGAGATTTGAAATGAAATCTTGCAACCCCTAGCCTTGCCTTAAAAAGGGTATTTTGGTCCAAAAGTGTATTTTTGGCTTAGAGTGTCCAACTAACCTCAACAGAGGTTCAAATTTGGCCACTGACTTTGCATGACTTTTTGCACCTTCCCATGAAAAATGGGGAGGATTGGAATTGATTTGGCCCAAGATCCTAGGTTAAACCCTAAGGAAGGGTTTTTATCCCTTGTGAAGGGCATATGGCCAAGAAACTTTGTATGACCATTAAATTTTGTAGGGAGGATACTAGGGTAGTTAAAACCCTCTTTTTAAAATCTTAGTGGATTTTGGAAAGGTTTGGACCCTCAAAACCCTAACCCTAGTTTAGGGCACAAATATAGTATGGTTGGAATAGGCTAGTTAAACTCCTTCAACTAAGATGAAATTTTAGTAAAATGGTCATAAGGAGATAATGAACCTCTGGTAATTTAATTGAAAATTTTTGGTTAATAATTGTAGTACTCCCTTTGTAACACAAGGGGATGCCCTAATTAATAAATTGATTATTTTTGTCCCTCTGCCCCTTGGGAGGTCATGAAAGTTTGGCAGAGATAGTTTTGAATCTTTACAGACATGTATGAATTTTATGAGAATTTTTGAATACATGTTTGTTGTACTTACTTCACAAAATTGGTAAATGAGAAAATTGTTCAATAATTTATTTAAGGCTCTCTACTGATAAATAAATTATGAAATTTGACCCAAATCATTTATATGCTCTTAAAAACATACTTGAATTTTCTCTGAATTTTTGGAAGTAATATAGTCTTACATATCTTTTTAAATGAATTATTAAAGAATAAATTTAAATAAACATTTGGGGACAAAACCTTACTGAAAATTTTTGATATTTATGAGAGTAATTTGATTACTTAGTTTGAATATCATATAAAATTAGTGGAATGATATCTTGTCTAAAATTGGTACTTCATGTTCAATATTAGAACTTTTAGTCACTATAATAATTAAATAAATTATTAAATAAATAGGAAAATTATGGATCTCTGGATTTAGGGCTTAAAGTTCAACATGCACCACCAATAATTATTATAGGAGTACTGGATGATTATTTGATGTACTTCCCATTTTACATGATATTTAACCTTGGTGGTCTGCATTTACTAATTTTTGAAAGTTGTTCATTAACTTGTTTGAAACTTATTACTTCTTAATCACTTATGAGATTTGACCCAGAGCATTTATATGCCCTTTCAGTCATGCTTGAATTTTTCCTTGAATTTTTGGAAATAATATTGCCCTACTTATCTATTTAAAAGAATTACTGCAAGTTACAATTGAAATAAAATTAGTGGCCTAAACCTTGCTGAAAAATTAAGAGACCTTGGATATTAGGTTAAATGTTTCATATTGGGTATAACATAAATCTGGAGGAATTTTATCTTGACTAAATTTGGTACTTCCTGTTCAAACTTGGAGATTTTGGCCACCATGAAAAATTTAATAAATTATTAGATAAATATGAAAAATTGTGAATCTCTGGATTTGGGCAATAAAGGTCATAATGGACTACCAATAATTATTATAGGAGTACTGGATGATTATTTTGATGAAATTCCCATTTTACATGGCATTTGACCTTAGTGGTCTGCATATAGTAAATCTGCAGAAAATATGTTGGAGTATAAAGTTGGGCACATGAGTCGGGATTAGTGGTTGTAGGTTTGGATAATTTAAAATGAGTTCATCACTCGAGTTAGGATGAGTAAGGGGTTGGGTTTGGCTAAATGTTAGATGGTGCTCGGGATCGACGAAAGATCGTCTAACCCGTAGGAGGAAGTGTCAAAATACTAGGGTTAGATCCATTGCAATAGTTAAAGGATATGAGATTGGGTATCAACCAATAAGAATAAGTGCCTTGCGAAAGGGAGCTTTGGGCTTCCGCCCATCGTAGCTCCTAGTGCCCTCGAGAGCCCTTCATGGGGAATACCTTGGGCAGTCCTCAGCTAAACCTAAGTCGTAGGCATAAAATAAAATGAAGATCAACTAGTAAGTTTAGGTTTTCACATTCTCACACCCCGAGATCATGGGGAGATAGATTGGGTCAATCAGGCAGTAAGCTCAGTGGTTATGGTGATGAGCAAGTTAGTCCGGCGAGCTTTGGCTCGTTGACGGTTTGTGATGGGCAGGGTGGCCCGGCGAGCTTTGTCTCGGTTGTTGATTGTTGACGGACGGGATAGTCCGGGGAGCTTTGGCTCGGTTGTTGATTATGACGGACGAGATAGTCCGGGGAGCTTTGGCTCGGTTTATGAAGGTCGGGATAGTCCGGGGAGCTTTGGCTCAGTTGTTGGTTGGACTCATAACTATTGCATGTGCATAAAAGGTATAAGGTGGTGGGTCTTCGGTATTGGAGGGTCGATGCACCGACGCAAAAACGCTGACTCGGCAAGTGTGGTTAGCACTTTGCCAACAGAAGTACGGTGCGCCAGCCGGCAATAGTACGCAGGAGTCTACTTTTTTCACCAAGCGTTGAGGCGTACGATAGGTCTGACCTATAGTGCTTTACTAGTTTAGACGTGGGCGAGGCCCAACCCACCGCTTCCGTCTGCCACTACGGAGGTATCCTGGGAAGTAACGGCTCCGAAAGGGGGAACTAAAGGTCTGTGTACACAGAGTCGAGTTGGTGAGTTGTACTTGCATGTTCACATCATGGCATAATAGTATTTCATAGCATAACCATTGCATATAACCCGACACCTAATGTATAAGCGGTATAGGACGCTCTATACATTAGGCCGTGCAAAACGACCCCTTGGCTTATAAGTTCGCGCGAGCGTGCTTATAGGTCAAGGTTCTCATTCAGTACTCTATATTTAAACCTACTAGTAAAACCGACACCCTATCGTATAAATCAGTATGAGACTTTTTATACGATAGGAGCCCTGCAAGAGATCCCTTAGCTTATGTTTAATCACATAAGTTAAGGTTACTTTCTTATTCAAATTTTTAATCATTATTACCACCTTTTATTCCTTAGAACTGCTAGTTTAGTTCCGCTGCCATCTGCTATTTGATATTCTCCACTTTCATGACCTTCCCTTTCCTTTTCCCCGCTCGGTGCTTAGGAGCCATGGGGAAAGGGGAGGGGGATGATAGGACTTAGTCTTTTAGACTAACGGTTTTCAAACCACATCATTTTAGGGGACCACGAAGCCCAGCATGGAGGAGCAGCCCCGGAGGTCGGCACGCTTGGAGATCGGACAGTCTTGTACCGGAGTCCAGACAGTAGGGACTGTGAGTCCCGACCACTAGTAGTTATATTAGTTGGCTTCCACGATGAGCGACTTGTAGTTAGGATATGATGTACTGGGCATAAGCCCGTGATTTCTGTTATATGTTCTATCTATGGACACTCCCTTCATAGAGATTATTTTTCTATTCATATGTGGTTTCTGTGAACTTGCTTATTATATTGCTATAGTTGTGATCGATTTGGCCGGCAGGATCGGCGTTTTGTAGTGACGACCTTCCCGGGTGAGAAGGTGTCAACGTAAGGCGGCGGTTCTGGGCTTAAGACCCCGGTGTTTTAAAAGAAGAAAAAATGGGGGTCTTACACAGCCAATATCCCCAAGCCGTCAAAGACAAGCCGCCAGATCTCTCAGACTGCCAGACACCATCTAGCAACATCTCGGCACCAAGCCGCTGGGAAAAGCCTCCAGACCGCCAGACAAACTGCCAGACCGCCCGGTCTCCAACTAGGCTACCAAACTACTGTGACAAGCCGCCAGACCGCTAGACCGGCAGATTGCCCGGTCTCAACTTGCTACACCATAAGGTCTCAACACCCAATAAACCTGGGTACATCCACTCTTCTTCCACCTTGGTAAGAATCCACTAAAGGTTTTTGATCAGGTGCCCTACCACCAAAGGTTTTTACTCAGGTGCCCTATCACCACAAGATATATTTTTCTAAGTGAGATCTAACTACCCTTTGAGCTTTTGATCAGGTGCCAAAAAAACAATCTCAAGTATTTTGATCAGGTGACTTGTGAAATAAGAATGCTAACTTTTGAAGGAAGTTAAAACCATGTACATTGTTGGATGAAATAAACAAAAAGTTGAATACGTTCTTTTCTGTCAATAATCTGAGAGAAGACTAGTGGATCCGATGAAGCAGAAAGCTCCCCCTGATATGAATAGAGTTGATGATCAGGTGAGGGAGTCCTTTTCTCTTCAGAGTGTAGGCATTCTTTTGAAAACTACTCCATCCAGTAGAAGTATCTGAGAGATTATGAAGATGATTTCTTAATGAAGATTGTTTGCTGGAAGAAAACTGAGGCAGAAAGTTTGAATGTCAGTTTGTTGTTTTGTAAGTGTAACTGTCTTTGTGTATATCTCTGTAACCTTGAGATAGAAAAACTTCTGAGAATATATAGAATGCTGATCTGATTTCAAATATTTGAAATCATTAATTCTGATACAGCTGGAGCATTCCTTGATAAAGGAAACTGCCCTAAAAAAGATTAGCATTTAACTCTGTGATTAAGTCCATATTTAATGTTGGCTCTCAATGACTATATTCATAAGAATATTGAGCATTAAATATCAGAGTTATAAATGCCTTCAATTAAGCCTTGATAAAAATTTTTCCTGTAGAATATAAGAATATCTTGAAATTAAGCCTAGAAAATAATCTGTTTCTGGAAAGAATAACTGCCTAAAATACTGCCTGGAAATCTTCGAACAGAGCTTGAAATTCATCGATCTGAGCTTGGAGATTGTCGAGCTGAAACTACTTGATCGTCGACTTGAGCTTAGAGATTGTCGAGATTAGTTTGGCTGTCATCGAGCTGAGATGGCAGATTTGAGGTAGAAGATCGTCGACAGGAGCTCAACTTTTGTCGAGCTCAACTCAGAGTTCGTTGAGCTGAGCTTGACTTTCGTCAAACTGAGTTCGACTTTCGTCGAGCTGAAATGCAGAACTAAGAAAGCTTCTAAGACAACTAACCCTAGAAAAACCTATGACCCAAACTATATATATTGGGTCAGTCTAAGCAACCTAATAGTAGTCCTTGCCCCAATCCAAACCGGGGTTCGAATAATCTCCCCCTATTTGGGTGAGGATACTATTTACACAAAGAATAAAGCAAGAAATATATCTAGCAGAAATAAAGTATTCAACAGATATATACAGTGCCTTAAAAAATATACAACAATAATAAAGTTCAGAAAGCATAAGCAGAAAATTATGAGTTTTTCTTTGAAGGATCTGAAGTAGGTTTTGTGAAAACCATTATCCTTTTGGGGTCCTCTGCTTCTCTTTGGGTCATCTTCATGTCTTGAGCACTAAGAATCTTTACAGATGCAGCTCTGGGCACTACAGCTTCTGGATGCAAATTCATATAAGAATCAACATTAAAGAGATTTTTTACCTGATATTTGTACAGTTCTTTCTTCCTGTAAGATGACATGGTTTTAAATTGAGAGGGATATTTTCCTTCTTCCTTTTCCTTCCTTATCTGATATAGAGCTATCAGCTCATTAAACCTTGCCATTCTATAGTTAGGATCCAAGTCTGGATCATAAGTTGGAGAAGGAGGTCTCTCTGTACTTGATTCTTCTTTCTGAACACTTTGATATGTCTGCTGGCTGCTTTGATTATCAAGCTATTGCTGCTATTTTCTTTGCTGGCTGCTAGATTGAGTGTCTGACCTAGAAGGTCTTTCTTTGCTTCTATGAGTAGGTCTTGATGTATGAGAGTGGGAAGTAGACCTTTGAACTTGAGAAACATTTCCTACTAATCCTGCTGCAGGAGGTGGAGGAGGAGGTCCTCTCCAAGATTTCTGAGGAGAATGGTATCTTTTCATCTTCTTTATTCTCTTTTGTTAATTTTTAGAAAGACTCATCTAGTAAGGAGTATCTTGAGTGAGTGTAATATTGTGCAGAATGTAATAGGGGGTATCTGCTGTTGGATTTGGTTTTGGAGTAGCCCTTACTGGAGCCTTTTTCTTGGATTTTCTCTTCTTAGAACCAATATCCTCTTAATCATCTGACTTATCATCATTAACATATTCACTGGCAGGATTATCATACAAAGTATCAACTTATTTTAGCATTTGAGCAAAAAATGCAGGAGGAACCTGTGGCTGTACATCTGTATCAATTATTTCAGCCTGAGATTGTTGCTCTATTTGTTTTGCACTTACATGTACATCAGTATATTCTTTTTCTATGTCTTCAAACATACTGGCATCTATTTTCTGCATGGGAGATTCAGCCCAAGCATAGGTTGGTGGAGATTGAGCCTTTTGTTCTATAACAGAAATATTGGAAGAGGTATTACAGAAACTATTTGTAATTTATTTTACCACTAAAGGATCAACTGGAGAAGAATAACAAACTATTGCTTTAGAGGAATCAGAAACTGTATCAACTATATCAAAAACGGGTAAAGTGCAGCTATAAACTGTATTAAAAGAATGAAGTAATGAGAGAATTTCAACTATGGATCAATGATGAAATCACCAACAGTGATTATTTATGGTGCTGCTGCCTCTTCTTTTGAACAAATCATTTCAGTATCATCAAGAATTTCAATTACTACTGCTTCTCAAATTACTACTACTGTTGTTGCTACTACTGCTGATGCTACTGCTGGAATTGCTATTGCTGATATTTCTACTACTAGAGAAGCTTCTTGATTGGACATCCCCCCTGCCTGGATTCAGAGATTCCTCAACCCAAGCCCCCAAAAGAAGGGACAGAAGAGGAGGAAGCCAGCTTAGCAGTTAGAAGGGAAATGGAAGTAGCAAGAGGGGCAATAACCTCATTTATGAGCTTCTTTAGAGTGGGTGAAATGAATTCGAGAAGATCATTTGAAATGTCAGAGAAGTCCAGATAGTATGGATCAGGAGTATAAGAGGTATATGGGGATCTGTGACCACAATTGTAACAGATTGAGGAGCCTTAAGGGATGTCTGATTGTAGGAAGGTTGGAAATGTTGGTGGAAGATTTGATGGAGGGATGGCATCTGGTAGTTCATCTGGAATTATTTCCTGAAGTTGTGAAAGAAGTGGAGATTGTTATGGAGATGGAGATGAGAGTAGATTGAAAGATGGAGATGACAGAAGTGGATCTGGATGAGTAGAAGTGGATGGAATATCATCAATATGTGATGGAAGTGGTGATTGAGGAGGTGGAGAGGGTGTATCCTCATGAATGTGGATTGATGATTGTGGTTGAGATGGTGATTGAGATGGTGAGGTATGAGGGATGGAAGTAGAGGGTGTGTCTGTAATGACTGTGGATGGTATTGAAGAGGAGGAGTTGGTATTTGAGAAGGAGAGGGAGGAGGAGTAGGAACTTCTTCAGGGGTTGGGGAAGTGACTGTTACAGCCCTTGTGTCCTCGGAAGCAATCCTGGAAGAGGAAGCCCTGGAGGGATTTGGGATTACCCTCTCCCATCTGCCAAAGAGGGCAGAGGTAAGCCTCTTAGAGGCATTGATAAAAATTGTCTGGGAGACCAACAGTTCTGGAACCTTTGCCTGGAGAAAGATTCCCGGAACTCTACTAAAACTCACATCTTTCTTACCAATCTTCATCTTAATCAAATCAAATAGAATACTACCCCAGTTCACTGATTTCTGATTAACAAGGGTACTTATCAGAAGGAATTGGTTAGTGGTTTTATAATCATGGGAAGAGTGCTTGCCCAAGATTACTTTGCCAACAACATCAACCAAGAACTTGTATTCAACTGAAAAGTTCTTCTTCAGTATTTTATTAGGGTTTCCATGGGAGTGACCCATTATAACTAGCATATCATCAAACTCACTGCTAGATAATTCAACATCATCTTCACCATTGATAAAGCCAAAAATTTCAGTTAGAATAACAGAGGTAAGAGAAACCTGATGTTTAGAAATTGATCATGAAATTTTGGTTTGATCTGGAAAGGTTGCTGTGAATACCAATTTCTTGATTTCTTATACTGGAAGTTTGATTCTTATCGTCATGAAAAACTGCAGATTCGGACCCTCAAACAGTTTTAGAATATCCTGGAATACTTGATCCGAGTGAGAATATGATTCCAAGTCAATATCAAAGCCCACATTAAACTTCATCGCTGCGAGGATTGTAGGAGAGACCTCTATTGCTCTGCAAAAACAACAAGAGATCAAGTGTAAAGGGGAAATGGAAAGCATGGGATGGAGTTCGATGAAAACCTAATTATAAGTTTTCAGAAGATGAAGCGGCGAACTCCTTCCAACGCAAAAGAAAGACTTCGAACTCAGGTTGACGAAAAAATCTCAAGAAGAAATAAGAGTGTCGATCTCAGTTTGAAGAGGGGGAAACAGTTCGTAGTTCTTCGTTCGATGAAAAATTTTTTGAAACAAATTCGTCGATCTCCGTTCGACAAAAATTTTCACCAAGAGATTTCGTTGATCTCCGTTCGACGAAAAGTGACCAGTTCGTCGACCTTAGACAAAAAATCAAATTAAGCCTTCTCTATTAATCATACCTTGCTGATTATGAAGAACATATGTTTCTTTTCATCTAATGGTTTGGTGAAAATGTCTTCTCTTTGTAAATCAGTAGAGATAAAGAAAAGATTAATTTAATTTTTTTTCCACACAATCTCTAATGATATGATGTCTAATCTCTATATGCTTGGTCCTAGTATGATTCACTGGATTTTGTGCAATAAAAATTACACTGGTATTATCACAAAAGATAGTTGAATTATTTAAGTTCAAACCATAATCTAGGAGTTGATTTTGAATCCTCAAAATCTATGAGAAGCAACTGCCAGCTGCAATGTATTCAGCTTCAGTAGTTGATGTGGACACAGAAGTTTGCTTTTTCCAAACCATGACACAAGCCTATCACCAAGGAACTGACAAGTTCCTGATGTGCTTTTCCTATCAACTCTACATCCAACAAAGTCAGCATCTAAGAATCTAGTTAAGTTAAATTCTTACTTTGTTGGATACCAAAGTCCTAGATTTGGACAACCCTTTATATATCTCAAAATTCTTTTTACTATTATTAGGTGAGATTCTTTGGGATTTATTTGAAACCTAGCACAAATATATTTAGCAAACATTATATCAGGCCTACTTGTTGTTAAATATAAAAGAGACCCAATGATGGCTCTATATATTTTATGATCAACATGCTTGCCCTGTTTATCATTATCAACAACACCATTGGAGGGCTTGAGTGTTTTCATTGCTGAGGCATCAGACATCCCAAATCTTTTAATAAGCTCTTTAGCATATTTGGATTGAGATATAAAGATAACATCAGGGGATTGCTTTACTTGGATACCAAGGATGTAGGATAGTTCACCCAAGCTACTCATTTCAAACCTTGAATGCATCAGGTCAGAAAACCTTTTGCAAAGTTTGGAATAAGTAGAACCAAATATTATGTCATCTACATATATTTGAACAAGCAAAATTTTATCCTTATGATGTCTGATAAATAAAGTCATATCTACAATGCCTCTAATGAACTTATGCTCTAAAAGAAAGCTATCTAAGATTTCATACCAAGTACTTGGAGCTTGCATTAGACTATAGAGATCTTTATGAAGCGTAAAAACATAAGAGGGATGAGTTGAAGAGATAAAACCTGGTGGTTGTTCAACATATACTTCCTCTTTTAGTTCTCTATTTAGAAATTTACTTTTGACATCCATTTGATATACTTTGAATTTCTTGAATGCTGCATATGCAAAAAATATTCTGATAGCCTCCAGCCTTGTAACAGGGGCAAAGGTATGGTCATAATCAATGCCTTTTCCTGTGAATAGCCATGGGCTACCAATCTAGCTTTGTTCCTCACATTTATTCCTTGAAGTATCCAACTTGTTCCTGAAGTCCCATTTAGTTCCAATGACTGGATGGTCTTTGGGTCTTGGAACTAGATCCCAAACTCTACATCTCTCAATTTAATTGATCTCCTCTTGCATTGCAATGATCCTGTGGGGATCTTGTTCTGCATCTGTGATGGATTGAGGTTTAATCTGAGAGACAAACAACCATGAATCTAATCTTGATTTAATTGATGGCTTGTTTGAACACCAACTGACATGTCTCCAATCACTTGAGATATTGGGTGATCTCCAAGTGTGACAAAGTCAGTGGTTAGAGTTGGTTCTTCAATTGTCATTTGTGGTATTAATTCCTCTAGTGGAATTTCATTAGCCATAATGTATTCAACATGAATTTCCTGAATTTCTTCATCACTGTCATTATCAATCAATCTGTTGTGAGGAATGTGATATTTCCTCTTGAGTTAGGATCATGTCATCCAATCTCTCACACATATTGGGTACCTACAAATTTTCTATGGTAGAGGTGTCACTCTCCTTGTAAAACATGGTAGTTTCATCAAAAGTTACATGCATAGATTCTTCCATTTTAAGAGTTGATTTATTATAAACCCTATATGCCTTGCTAACTTGGGAATATCCAAGAAAAATTCCCTCTTTAGCATTGGCTTCAAACTTTCTAAGATTTTTCTTGTCATTATTGTGAATATAACATATACAACCAAATACATTAAAATAGTTTACTTTAGGTTTCTTTGATTTGAGTAATTCATAGGGGGTCTTTCCCTTAAGTTTATGAATTAGACTTCTATTTAAAACATAATTTGCTGTGCTTACTGCCTCTGTCCAAAAGGATAGGGGAAAGTGAGCATCTGCAAGTAATGTCCCTATAGATTCAATCAGGGTTCAATTTTTTCTTTCAACTAACCCATTTTGTTGAGGAGTTCTAGGAGCAGAAAAACAATGTCTGATACCTTCCTTCTTACAGAATTATTTCATGATAAGAGATTTAAACTCAGTGTCATGATCACTTCTGATATATGTAACTAGAGTAGAGTACTCAATATGGATGCTCTTAAGAAAATCTGTAAGAACTTTAAAGATATCTGACTTATTTTTCAGAAAGAAAACTCGAGTGAATCTAGAGAAGTCATTAACATAACTAAGGTATATGACTTTCCCTCCCAATCTCTGTACTGCAATAGGTCCAAAAAGGTCCATATGTAGCAAATACAAGATTCCGGGTGAATCAGTCTTAGAGAGGGATTTAAAACTATTTTTAGTTTGCTTGCCTAATTGACAAGCCTTGCAAAGGTCGTCCTTCTTATAGGAGCCAGAAGGTAGTCCTCTGATAATATTGTCCTTAGATAGTTTAGCTATTGTCCTAAGGTTTATATGTCCTAATCTTTTATGCCATAATTCACTAGCTTTATTAATCTGATTAAATCGACAAATTTCAGATTTTGTAGAGTAAAAATTAACTAGATAAATGTTACATTGTCTAATATCAGTTAAAATAGTTTTGTTTAAACTAGAAGAAATAATGCACAAAGACTTGTTAAAGGTTACCTGATAACCTTCATCATATAACTGACTTATGGAGATGAGGTTATGTTTCAGACCATTCACATAAGCAACTTTCTTGAATGTCACTACTCCAACCTTGACATTTCCATAGCCTTCTGTTTGTCCACAGTTGGAATCTCCAAAGATAACTTTGGGTCTAAGCTTTGCCTGGAAATCACTAAGATTGGCCTTTGAACCTATCATGTGTTTTGAGCAACCACTATCCGAGTACCATTGTTCATCTGTGGTAGGATAACCCGCAAGAAAATAAGTTAGGTGTTTTTGACCCAATTACCATGGGTCCTTGATTTCTTTCATAAGAATAATTGGAAGTATAAGAAAAATATGGTTGATACTTATAACCCAATGGGTGATATCTCATAGGAAGAATTATCCATTGAGTAAAAGGATTAACAAATTTTTGTCTTTGATTATTATTTTGATATGAGTTAAAGTTTCTATTTTGAGAAAATGAGTTCGACGATTTTTATTGAGTTTATCGATCTGAGTTCGACGAAAAGAATTGATTTCTTCGATCTTGGTTCACAGAATGAAAATACTCATTCCCTGCATTTGACGAAAAGTATTGATTTCGTCGAGCACCCGCAGATGAGTAATTATACCCAAATTCTGGGTTCATAGAGCGTCAATCGTCGTTCGAAGAATGATAGTATTTTCGTCGATCTGAGTTCGATAAATTTTGTTGAACATGAATTGTCTGTGAATTTTTATTTAGTTTTGATTTAGTTTTTCATAGAAATTTAGTATCTTTGTATGTGAGTTGTAAAACTTCTTTTTCTTTTCCTTTAGCAGAGATGAATTTTATGAGGGTTGATAAAATATTTTTCTGAAGAATAGAAGGCTGACTTGATGAAGCTCCCAAGCCTAGTTTGCCATTAAGTCTGGAATTTATTATGCTTGTGATGTCCATCAATTTTATACTTCTCCCATTAAGAGATTCTTTAAATATCTTAGCCTCATTTAGTTTATTTTCTAAAAAAAAAATTTGTTCATTTACAGTTTTTAAATCTTCTTTAAGTTTTGTATTTTCTGAAGATAGATTGTCTGGATAATTTAATTTTTCTCTAAGAAATTTTATTTCCTTCTCAGATTGAATTAGATCTTTGCAAAGTAATTTATAGTCTATTTTGAATTGATCTGAGGTAAAATCAAAAGTAGATCTTACCTGATCTTTTTCAGATTCTGACTCTGACTCTTCCTTAGAATTACTGCATGAGGTATTGATTGCCATCAAATAGATCTCTTCTGTTTTTGCTTCTTCTTCATCTTCACTGGAACTAGATGAAGAATTTGAATTTGAGTCACTCCATGTCTCAGCAACAAAACCTCTCTCCTTCTTTTTGTATTTGTTGGAAGAGAATTTTTTGAAGTGCTTCCTGGAGTCCATCTCCTTTAGCTTTTCTTTCTTCTGCTTTTCAGGATATTCTGGAAGGATATGTCCTGGTTTCCTGCATCCATAACAAACTATCTCTTTAGTAGGGGTTTTATCATACCTTGGTTTATCTTCATTTCTAGAAGACCTTCTCCTGAAGTCCTTCTTGGCCATTTTGTAGAATCTCTTGGCCAGAAGACTCATAAGGTCTTCATTTCCTGGAATAGCTTCTGCTTCATCTGTAGTTTGGGAAGCAATGCTCTTTTCTTTCCTGGGTGAAGGTGAAGCCTTTTGCTCAACTTCCCTTAACTTTATGAGCTACTCATAGGACTTGAGTTTGTCCAATAAGGTTTCAGTTGAAATCTCATTTATGCTTCTAGCTTCTTTGATTGGCCAGATCCTTGAATCCTATGTGCTAGGGAAGCACATAAGGATCTTATCATTGACTTCTGTCAATGTGATTTCCTTTTCAAGGGTTTTCAGTTCATTGATGATGAGACTGAGTCTGGTGTACATTTCAGCAACTGATTCTAATTCACCCTTCTTGAAATTCGCATATTGAGAAATCAAGTCGGACCTTCTGTCCTTTCTTTCATTTACTGAACCAGCAACTATTCCATTTAAGGAATCACAGATGTCCTTTGCTGAGGAGCATTCAACAACTCTCTGAAATATGTCATCAGACATAGTCTGAGCTAAGATGTTCATAGCTTTTGCATAAGCTATCTTCAACTTCTTCTGAGCTTCTGTACACTCAGGAGGTGGTATTGCACTTGTGCTTGTTATTAAAGTTTGTGTAGGGGGACCTGTCAAAATAGAATTATAGATATCTTCATCAATGGAATTCATATAAAGCCTAATCCTTGCCTTCCAATGTGCAAACTTATTCAGATTGCACACTGGGGGTCTGGTGCTTGAATACCCTTTATTTTATGCCATGATATAAAAGACAAACTTGAGTAAATAGGATCCATCAAGGATCTTTTTGTTCAGGTGTTAGCCTGTGAAACCAAAAAACTTAACGCTCTGATACCAATTGAAAGTGAGGGATAGATTTTATCTTTACTCTAGAGGGGGGGGGGCGAATAGAGTATTAAAAAATTTATTAACATGTTTTTATAGCGGATTAAAAGTTAGTGATATATATAAGTATAAAGAGAAATATCGCAGATAACACAAGGAATTTATAGTGGTTCCCCAATAAACTCGGGTACATCCACTCTTCTACCACCCTGGTTGGAATCCACTACAGGTTTTTGATCAGGTGCCCTGCCACCATAGGTTTTTGCTCAGGTGCCCTGTCACCACAAGATTTATTTTTCTAAGGGATATCTAAGAACCCTTTGAGCTTTTTATCAGGTGATCAAAAACCAATCTCAAGTCTTTTGATTAGGTGACTTGTGAACCAAGGAGGCTAACTTTTGAAGGGAGTTAAAACCATGTACACAGTTGGATGAAATAAATAAAAAGTTGAAGATGTTCTTCTCTGTCAATAATCTGAGAGAAGACTAGTGGATCTGATGAAGTAGAAAGCTCCCCCTAATATGAATAGAGTTGATGATCAGGTGAGGGATTCCTTTTCTCTTCAGGGTGTAGGCCTTCTTTTGAAAATTACTCCTTCTAGTAGATGTATCTGATATATTGTGAAGATGATCTCAGAATAAAGATTGCTTCGTGGAAGAAAACTGAGGCAGAAAGTTTGAATGATACTTTGTTGTTTTGTTAGTCTGTAACTGTCTGAGTGTATATCTCTATAACCTTGAGATAAAAAAACTTCTAAGAATATATAGAATGCTGATCATATTTCAAATATTTGAAATCATTAATTCTGATATAGTTAGAGCATTTCTTGAGAAAGGAAACTGCCCTGAAAATGATTAGCATTTAACTCTGTGATTAAGTCCATATTTAATGTTGCCTCTCAACAGCTATATTCATATGAATTTTGAGCATTAAATATCAGAGTTATAAATGCCTTCAAATAAGCCTTGATAAAAATTCTGTCTTTAGAATATAAGAATATCCTGAAATTAAGCTTAGAAAATAATCTGTTTCTGGAAAAAATAACGGACTAAAATACTGCCTGGAAATCTTCGAACTGAGCTTGAAATTCATCGACCTGAGCTTGGAGATCGTCGAGCTGAAACTGCTTGATCGTCGACTAGAGATCATCGAGCTTAGTTTGGTTGTCGTCGAGTTGAGATGGAAGATTTGAGGTAGTAGATCGTCGACTAGTGCTCAGCTTTCGTTGAGCTCAACTCAGAGTTAGAAATCTGAGTTCATCAAGCTGAGCTTGACTTTCGTTGAGTTGAGTTTGACTTTCGTTGAGCTGAAATGCAGAACTCTGAAAGCTTCTAAGACAATTAACCATGAAAAACCTATGACCCAGACTATACATATTGGGTCAGTCTAAGCAACCTAATAGTAGTTCTTGCCCAAATCCAATCTGGGGTTCCAACACTATGAATTTTTTATAAAATTATTGGAAGCCTTTTTATACAAGTTTTTCACAAAGTGCCTTATGTAGAAGATTATTAAATGAATTAATTATGTGACTAAATAAGCTTAGAAAATAATAATTCTTGGTCAGTAGTCTCTCCTGCTTATGTTTGTTGTCTGGTAATTTTCCTATAATTTTTGGATGAATAATTCTATTATTTCCTATTTTGCCCTATCATTGTGGTTATTTAGTCGATAATTAGTTTGGAGGTCAAAATTTTTTTGGAAAATTGTGAATTTTAGTATTTACTGATATTTGGATGATATACAATTGTCATAATTTGGTTGAGGACATACCATGTTAGAAAAGTATACTTGGTGTTCAAAAGCATGGTTTACCTTATTTTGTAGTAAATTAAATAATTACTAAATAAATTAGGAAAAATATTATATTATGGAATTATCTTTTAAATATCATGTTAGACCCCGAGTAATAATCTTAGGTCATTTGGATATATAATTAAAGGGGTCTCCATTCATACATATCATGTAGGTTATTTGGTTTGCACTTAGTAGAAATTTTAAAAGTAAGGAAGCATGTGAAACTTGTATGGGAAAGGGTAGTTAGTGTACCTGGTCTAGTTGGAATATATAGGGTCACCAAAAGAAGGTATGTTGTGTAACTTCTCTCAAACAACTAGACCCCTTAGAGTGGTTTTGTTATGACTTGGTCATGAAAAAACCCTAGGAAGCCAAGAAGACCAAGTGAACCTAGGAATGAAGGTGTGATCACCTTTGTCTGCTAATAGCTCATTTCAAGCACCACCCCTAAGGTTTGAATTTAAGGCCTAAACTTGACTCCAAGACCCCATCACAACACCCTTAACCCTTTAGGAGGTCCATAGGGTCACTACGGACCCCTTGGAGTCAACTAAAGAAGTCAAGTTGACCACAGTCAACCCTAACCCTAAATGGATTAAACAAACCTACATAGGGTCAATTGACCTTCCCATAGCCAAATTGACCCCACCTAGACCTTCCTAACCCTTATGGGAGGTCAATGGGTCACCAAGGACTCATTGGGGTCATCTAAAGAGGTCAAGTTAACAAAAGTCAACCCTAGCCCTAAAATGATTAAGGTGCCCTAATTAGGGTAAAGTGGCCTCCAAAGTGCCAAATGAACTCTACCTAACCCTTCCTAGACCTTAGGGGAGTCCAAAGGGTCACAAAGGACCCATTGGGGGCAACCCAAAAAGTAAATTTGACAAAAAAAAACTCAACCTTAGTTTAGGTCAAATTAGCTCAAGTTGACCTAACCTAGCCCAATCCACTTGGGCTAAGCCAAATTGGAGTGTCCCACCAGCCTTAAGGGTTTATATTTACCTAAAATGCCACTCAATTTCTGGAGGTGCTGACTAGGAGATAGAAACCTCAAGTTGCCCCTTTAATGGAGGAGAGAGAAAGGAAATGGAAGAGGCCATTCATGGCCAAGGAAGGCCAAGGGGCCTCCTCTCTTCATTTATAATGCCTTGATTCATCTCCCCCATCAGTTCTGAGAAGATCAAGGGGCTTTCCAGGCCCTTTCGGTGGCTGGGTGCACTTAACCACCACTTGGCCAAAATTCTCAAAATTTGCCATTAATGACCATTGAAGAATGACCTCTCCCCTTCCACATCTGATTCTTTTCAAAGCTTCCCCAGACTTAGAGCAGTCGTTTCCACCATTCCCTTGAAGGAGCTGATCCCTCTGGCTGTATAATTGTAGAGCACCGAGCGGTGCCACCACTAGCAATGGATACACGACGATCGGCTCAACTCCAGCCACCCAGAAGGTCCTATCCTCTTCTTCTCTTCTAGTGGATAGATCCACTCTCCTTGGTGACTCGATTTGAGGACAATTGGCTTGGATCAGACTCACCGAAATATATAGTTTTGGAGCTTTTAATTCCAATCTAAAATCCCTGTTCCGGCCACCTCCGGCCGGCAAACCACCGCCCATCGCCGGCCACCACCTCAACGAAGGTGGTGGTGTCACAGGCCGGTCGGGGAGAGGCGTAGGTGGTCGGGAAAACACGGTTTAATATTGCCCAGGACGGAGAAATCTTGGCTGTTGGCTCAAGGAAGAAGAAGTTGGGATGTCGTCCGTCCCTGCTTTAAGATGTGTGCTGGTCGATCTTAATATAATAGATTAAACTATCATTTATTTCTTTTTTGTCACACTATTTGTATTGTTTTGTTTTAATTATTAAAAATATTTAGAGGCCTTTTCTGGAAAAATAGTTAATATCAAAATTTTACATTTTGAGTCCAGCTTATTTCAAAATTAATTTCAACCAATTTAGGTCACTGGTCTGACCACATGTTGAAGCCGATAATGACCTCAACAAATGTTCAAAAACCAGGGCTCAGCCAACACCTACTTCTCTCAAGCCTCGACCCTCGACTTGTTGTAAGGGACCAAGAACTGACCCAAAGCCTCAGCAAGGAGGTCCTGTAACATCCCATGTTACTCTTAGACCACCCTTAACTTAGATTGGGTTAGGAATGGGGTGGGTGACAGGGATTTAGCTATGTCTGACCCTAGGAAGTGGGATGTAACCATGTAGGGCCCACTAAAGGACCAAAGTCAAACTAGGTCAAACTAACCTAAATAGAAACCCTAGCCACACCATGACCCCACCACATTTCCCTAACCCTAATATAACCTAGGTGGACCCTTGGGCATGTCATTGGGTCAACCCTTTGACCCCAGTTGACCAAAGTCAACCTTAGGCATAAGTTGGTCAAAACTATACCTATAGGCCCCTCAAAGCCTAAGTAGGGCACCATATTGACCCAACCCAAGTTGGATGGTGCCAATAGACCCATGACCACCAAGTGGGGTCAGCCCACTCAACATGGTTGACCAAGTTAACTCTAAGGTCAACAAGTCAACCAATTTGACCTAAAGGAGAAAATGAGGGCTAAGCCCACTCCCCCTTAGACTAAGCCCACCAATTGTGGCCCATGGTAAGTCCAAGTGGTCAATGACCACCCCTACCCCTCTGGTTCTAGAGAGAGGGTGCATGCATGAGGGCAAAATGGGAAAAGAGGATAGAGAAGAGGAGAAAGAAGAGGAAAGAGAGGAATGGTGGCCATGTGGCCTTTGTTCTTTTTGCCCAAGACTGCTGGCCGGCCACCCAGAAGGATTCCAGAGCATTTTGGCAGCATGGTGGCCACTTGGCACCATTGGTGACACAACCAAGGCATGACCCGAGCTCCCCTTGATACCATCTCCTTATACAGCCACCATCAGCCCAAATCGACCCCTCCATTAGCTTCAATGGGTGGAATCGAGTGGAGAAAGACTCCTAGTACAAAGAAAACGGTGGAGAAACCAGGATTTGAGCAGAAGATCGTCGGAGAAGCTCTGCCATGGCCAACCGCCGCCATTCGGGTCCTTTTCTCCTCACCTCTTCCCATACTAGCTTCCTAGATCCACTAGGAGAGATATCGGGCTTTATTGAGCCCGATGCTATGTGAGGAAATGTGGGATTTTCCAAGCTTTTCATCCCGCTCTGGATCGCCGGAGGAGCCACAGCCGGTAGCCTCACTGCCGGGAATACTAGCCCCCACCTCAGTGAAGGTGGTGGCGACATCCGCCGGTAGTGGTGGTGGCTCAGCTGGCCGGAAATAGCCAGCAAAGGTTGTCTAGGATGGCTCGATCTCAGCCGTCCAAGGATTGGTGACGATGACCAGATTCCATTGATTTTGCCTTAAGATTCGTGCTATTTAATTATATTATGATATAATATGTAATGTTATATCAAATGCATTCCCTTGCCAAAATAGAAGTCCACATGACCCAAAATTTTGGTCATGTTCTTATCTAGGGCATATCTAGCCACTGCCAAAAATTGGAAATTTTTGGGAAAACTATTTCTAAAGTTTTTATCAAAATACTCAAATTTAAATAAATGATATATTTTGAGTATTATGGCTCCAGTGGGCCACAAATTTTTGTGGCATACCCTTAGGGACATTTTAAACCTATGGTAGAAATTTCAGACATTTTGGCCCACTGCATGTGGTGATATTTCACTTGCATGTGTAGGGTATAATGTATATGGGGTGCATTTAGCAAAATCTCCAAAATATGGATTTAGCCACTTTCACATCATGCATGTAAATGAAACTCTGAATATTGGTTTAGTATGATGAATTACACCCCTCACAGTAATAATGAGATTTTTGGGAGCACAAATTCCATTATTTGGAATTTTTGAAATATTAGGCCTTTTTGATAAATAAATTGGAAAATGGATTTATCATGGGGATAAATCCCCAAATTTTTGTCATGATCACAAAGAGGACATAGTTAACTCCTAGAAATTTTATTTCTATGTTTTATGAATTTTGCAATTGGAGTTATGTGGATTTACCATTTTGCGCTTCTTGCATTTAATTGGAAATTAATAGAATTATGTAGTAGAAAAATTGTGGAAAATTTCTAGGGATGTAATATTGTATAGAGTGTAAGACCCCTTTTTTTCCTTTTAAACCACCGGGGTCTTAGCCCAGAATTCTCGCTTTGCGGTGGCACCGACTCACGGGAAGGCTGCCACTACAAAACGCCAATTCTGCCGGCCCTTTTCGATCACAAGAGAGAGAAGTAATATACATAAAATGTAAACAAGTCCACAGAAACATGTAAATAAAAGTGAAATCATATCCAGTCCATCATTAGATAATAACAGGAAATAGATAAAGGGGCTCGAGCCTGGTACATAAGAGTCCTCACTACAAATCACTCATCGCTGAAGCTATAAAAATACTAATCACTCACGGAGCTGGTCGCAGGTGCATAGGTGCTAGACTGACCCACATCCATGCGCACCGTACTCCGCTGGTGCTGGTCCCTGGACTGCTGGTCCCTTTCTCCCATCCGGAGCTCCTGTAATGTTGTGGTTTGAAAACCATTAGTCATAAAGACTAAGCCCTATCATCCCCTACCCCTCCCCCCACGGCTCCTAAGCACCGGGCGAAGAGGAGGAAAGGGAAGCTACAAAGGTGGAATAATCAAACAGATGACAAGGGAGATAATCTAACAATTATTTAGAATAGAGTGCATCTAGCAATCCTTTGGTAGTAAATGGTAAAGAAGAGAAGTAGTAAGTATCAAATGTATAAAAAGAGCAGCTAGAGAACAGTAAGTAAACAAGCAAGTAATTAAGTAAGTAACCTTAACTTATATGAATGACCATACAAACTTATAAGTTAAGGGGTCTTTTGCAAGGCTCCCATCGTATAAAAAGTCTCATACCGATTTATACGTTGGGGTGTCGGTTGTATGCAAATATGAGTGTAGTGATATGCTATGCCATGATTCATGCAAGTGCAACTCACGCACACGACTCTATGCGCACAGACCTTTAGTTCCCTATGTTCGGGCAGCTAACTTCACTCCCAGGAACCTCCGTAGTGGCAAACGGAGACAGTGGGTCGGGCCCCCCACTCTTAGGCGGGTATCCACACTACCAGGCCTAGCCCTTCCGTATGCCCCTAGAAGAACACAACCTAGAGTATCCGCGTACTACTACTGGCTGTACCCACCAGACTTTCTTTGGCTAAGTGTCCCACACCGCCGAGTCAACATACCGATGCCGATGTGAACAAAAATCAGATATCGAAGACCCACCACCTTTATTCTGTACTCCAACCCTCGAGCCCTCAGCTCCCCGGAATGTCCCGTCCGTGCATCTACCTTCAGAGCTACTGTCTGAATGGAAACCAAACCAATTATTCTACCTTCCTAGCTATCGGGGTGAATGTGTGTGCAACCCTAATTATACTAGTTGCTCTTTTAATTTATTATTCCTATTGTTTACGTTAGCCCAGGACTGCCCCCGGCATACCCCGTGAAGGGCTCTCAAGGGGCACTAGGAACCAAGACGGCGGCATTACGGCCCGAAGTTCCCTTTCGCAAGGAACTTATTGTTATTGGTTGACCTCCCTTAACCCGATCCCCTTTTAGTTACTTTAGAACTAACCCTAGAGTATTAAGACTCTTCCATTCCTACCCAGGGTGGACGATCTTTCATCGTTCCCGTGCGCCACTTAACTTAAACCAGTCTCACACTCTACTTATCTTGACCTCCAACAATGAACTTAATCTTAGCTTGCCTTAACCAACCAGCAACTACCAAAATTCCATTTCTCAAGTTCATTATCACTCTAGTTCCGTTTCCGTGGTTTTTACTATATGCAGACCATCCTAAGGTACATGAGGAGTATAAGGGGAGGTACTCTAATTTGTCTTCCGAATCTCCTATAATATTTACTGGAGGTCTAGCATGACATAATTAGTCTAAATCCAAGATTTCCAAATTTTCCATATTTATCAGGCATTTAATTTATTTATTCTAAGATTCTGAATGCCCTAGTATGAACATGAAGTGCACTAATGAGTTAACAATAAATTATCATAAAATCAATAAAAATCCTATGAGACATTTAAATAGCGATTCCAAGTTTTGAGAAACTTCAGAAGTGTTTAGACCTACATTTCTTAATTTACCATTTTAGGCCACTTTTACTATATTATGAAGGAAGTACTGTAAATATATATCCAACAATCCCAATAAAATTTCAGAAGCTATATAGTGACCTAAAACCATCATAAACCAAGTACCATAATTTTTATCCAACATTTGAACTCTGAATTTATTTTAATCCGAGATACTAATTTTCCTAACTTAATGAAGGAGGTACTATTTTTATCCATCTAAAATTCCAGAGAAAATTACAGGGTGACTATCATAACTTGAAAACCCACTGACCCAATTTCATAATTTTACAAATAGTAATTGGACTTCACTTGTATTTTTGACTCCATGTCACAACTAGTACGTTAAAGAAATATGTACCAGAAATAATCAGTTAAAATTTCCAAGAAAAATACAGAAGGTATAACAGGCTATAAGATGCCCTAATCCAAGATTTCATAATATTCCAGTGAACAAAAATTCAATAACCATCAAAATAAATATGTAGGGCACAATTAGAGTTGTAAATGAAGTACTGTATAAATTAATCCAAAAATCTCAACAAAATTATATCATGGCTATTTTGACCATAAAATCCCTTTGCCCAAATTTTACCTGATTTGAAGTTCATTAGATAGCTTAATAATTCAAATTAAGGTTGGTGACCTAAACTAGGGTTAGGGTTTTTGGTGGGCTAAAGGTCTCCAAATATCCTAATATTTTTACCAGAGGACTTTAATGGTCCTACGGTCCTCTCCACCAAATTTCAAGTCAGTCCAAGGTCATTTGACCCCATGACCTTCACAACCCTACAAATCCCCATTAAGGGACCTACCCTAGGGTTCTAGGGCTACCCTACACCAAACCACTCCAAACTCCATTAGAGGGTGCGTCATGCCCTAAACAGCCTTTGGACAAAATATCACCCTCTATTGAGGTGATATGACCACCCAAATACCAAGGGGGCGTTTGATCCTAAATCATCCTCTAAGGATCAACCTAGGGTTGGACACAAACCTAACCAAAACATCTCCAAATGAGATGAAATTTCTACCAGAGCCTTATGATAAACCCAGGGACCACTCACCAAAATTTGGGATGGTTTGGAAGTCTTATAGCCATCTAAATAAATTATGCTAGGATTATTGAATTTTTCTAAAAACTATAGAAAAATATTTCCCAAAAATCCTAATTTTTTGATAGCATCTCGATATAGATTATATTAGGCCACACCCCAAATTTCAAGTCATTTTGATGACTGGATTGGAGTGGGGAATTTTTCTAAGGTTAAGATAGCCCTATGGATAGGTCTCACCAAGAAGTGTGTTGTGGTCTAACCAGGACTCCAAATCGAGTGAAATCAATTTTAAATTAAACTAGACCTCAAGGGCTATATTTTCTATGTTGACCACTTTTTTTGTTTCAGCCCCTACGGGCTATAATTTTCAGTTTTAACCAAGTATACAGTAAAGGGATTAAAATTCCTAATTATACAATATATAATATAATAAAAATAACACTGTTCATCTTCTTCTTTACCCGAACCCGAACAGAACCAGAAAAACAACTATTCCTGTAGCTTTTCTAAAGCTATTTCCCGGCCACCCAGCCATCTCCCTGGCAGGCCACCACCACCACCACCTCTCTTGAGGTGAGGGCTACCGTCGGGCGGCAGCAAGGCCGCCGGAGAGGCGGTTTCCGGCGAACCCGCCACCACGAAATTTTTGGAAAACCATGGAAATGCTCACCCGATCTAGCTCTTTTGAGCCCGATATCTCTCCTAACGATTTCTAAGATCTATCCGCAGAAGAAGAGGGAGGGGAGGACCTTGTTCGCGGGCTGGAGGCGTGTAGAGCGTCGGGAAGCCATTTACGCGGTGGTGGCGTCGCCGGAAATTCTTCAACAGCAAGGGAAAGAATCTGAATTAGTTTGATGGAGCATGTAACCTTTTCCTCTTGCTCTTAGGAGTCTTTTATAGATCAGCAAGTGGGAAGGGGAAAGGATGAAACGTTCATGGCCATTAATGTTTCTCTTAATGACGTTTCGGTTATGGTAGAGGCAGTTAAAATGCTGGAAACGAAGAGGTGTTTGCCAGGTGGCGATTTCCTATTGGACCAATATTTCCTTATTTTAATAAATAATTAGAGAAGGAAAACGGCCCATAAATACTACTGGTGTAACTTCCCATAATCAGAAATGATTACAACGTCGGTTACCAAAATTTCCAATCTGGCTGACGTTTCGGCCTTGCTCACGGGCGTGACACATAGGTCACGGGCGTGACAGGCACGGGTGGCCAATTCGGGGTTCG
Source organism: Platanthera zijinensis (assembly GCA_039513925.1). NCBI lineage: Eukaryota > Viridiplantae > Streptophyta > Magnoliopsida > Asparagales > Orchidaceae > Platanthera > Platanthera zijinensis. Next base: position 43,809,194 of record CM077091.1, on the reverse strand, counting down.
ACGATCGTCGAACTGAGATCGACGATCGTCGAAGGGTTGTCACGCCCTAGGTCACAGGCGTGATACATGGGTCATGGGCGTGACAGTCCCCGGTGGTCAATTCGGGGTTCGACGATCATCGAACAGAGGTCGACGATCGTCGAAGGGTGGTCACGCCCTAAATCACGGGCGTGACTAATGGGTCATGGGCATGACAGGGTCATGAGGAAAATTTCCGCGCTCGGCGATCGTCGCGCTGAGAGCGACGATCGCCAAAGGGGGTCACGCCCTTGGTCACGGGCATGACACCTGGGTCACGGGCGTGACAAGGCTATGACACAAATTCTGCACTTCGACGATCGTCCCGCTGAGATCGACGATCGTCGAAGGTGTCACACCCTAGGTCACGGGCGTGACACAGGTCACGGGCGTGACAGGCCCGGATTGAAAATTTCTTCGCCCGACGATCGTCTCCCTGAGATCGACGATCGTCGAAGGAGTCATGCCCTAGGTCACGGGCGTGATCGGTCGGACACGGGCGTGACCAACCCGTGACCCGAAATCCCGGTCGATTTATTTCAGTTTTTGGGCTTCCTAGGGTTCTATCACGACCAACCGACTCCTAGGGGTCTAGCCGGAAATGGGATGTTACAAATCCCAATAAACAAAACAAAGATTTCGTCCCCGAAATCAAGGTTAAGCCTACGGGACTCTAATCGGGAAAAAGAAGTTTGTAACATCCCATGAGAATTGAAAGATTACATCTCTACGTTATGTTTGCTTTGTGCGGTTTCAAATCTAAGATTAATTCGCCCAATTAACTAGGTGTATACACCCCAATAAACAAAAGATTATCCCCTATTCTTGAAATTTCAGTCCTATTGGTTTAAAACAGGAAGGCAAATTTATTGTCCAGAGGGGTGGTGAGGTATACCTGACGAAAAAGTTCCGGGTATTTTTGCCGCATCAAGTCCTGTGGCTCCCATGTATGATCCTCCTACCCATGATTATTCCACAGAACCTTTACTAACGGAACCTTCTTCCGTTGCCAGACCCGCACTGCTGTATCGTCAATCCTGATAGGCTCCAAGTTGACTGACCGATCCGAGGCCACCGGGCCATCTGCCGAGGAAATCAGCTGCTCAGGGCGTAGCAGAGCCCTCCGAAGTGAGGAGACGTGGAAGACGTCATGCAATCCCACTAACTCCGGCGGTAGCTCCAGTCTATAGGCTAAGGGGCCGATCCTCTCCAGGATCCTATAAGGCCCCATATATCTCGGACTGAGCTTCTTCTGCCCGCGCACCCGCGAAACTCCGTGCATCGGCCGTATCTTCAAGAAAACTCGGTCTCCCACCTGGAACTCCACTTGATGATGCCTCTCATCGTAGTATTTTGCCTGTCTGCTCTGGGCTTCCAACATCCTGTCCTGGATCAATCTAATCTGAGCATCTGTATCTCCCATAAACTCCGAGCCTAGTGCCTGCGGATCCTCATCCTGAACCCATGATAGTGGGGTCCTATAACGGTCCAGGCCCGCCAACCCGCGGGACCCAGGTGGCACCGCCGGACCACCAGTAGTCCAGACACGGGCCCACTACTGGCAGTAAGCCTATCATATTCAAGCCTACAGGCCGTACACCCCAACCCCTCTCCACGCCTGTTTTTCAGCACGGCGGGTTGTTGCCACTGGGGATCAAACCCAGGACCTTGATAAGAGACTCTTTACCACAGCTCTCATCACTAGTTGAGCTGCAGCTCAGTTGGTGATGAGATCTGTGGTAAAGAGTCTCTTATCAAGGTCCTGGGTTCGATCCCCAGTGGCAACAACCCGCCGCGCTGAAAAACAGGCGTGGAGAGGGGTTGGGGTGTACGGCCTGCAGGCTTGAATGTGATAGGCTTACTGCTAGTAGTGTGCCCGTGTCTAGACTACTGGTGGGCCGGTGGTGCCAGCTGGGTCCTGCGGGTTGGCGAGCCTGGACCGTTATAAAAAGTGCACTTTTTTTAACGACCTCCCCAACCGCCGGCACCCCCAGAACCACGCTCGAAAGGGTTCAGCCTAACCAGGTCTACAGACCATGCACCCCAACCCCTCTCCGCGCCTGTTTTTCAGTAGCGGTAGGTTGTTGCCACTGGGGATCGAACCCAGGACCTTGATAAGAGACTCCTTACCACTTGTAAGACCCCATTTTTTTTTCTTTTCAAAAAAAACCGGGGTCTTATGCCCAGAACCGCCGCTTTGCGGTGACGCCTTCGCTCTCAGTAAGTTATCACTACAAAGCGCCGATTCTGCCGGCCTTTTTCGATCACATTTATAGTAGCAAGTATTAAAGATATGCAGTCCATAGAAGTAGTAAAAGGGGCAAATCACATATAATATAAATAAAGCTCCACGAAGGGAGTGTCCACAGAAACATCAGAGTGCAGCATAATGTAAAACTAGAAATAAGGGCATAAGCCCTGTACATCAGAGTCCTCACTACAAGTCACTCAGCGGAAGCAAAACTAAAAGAAGCTACTCTAAGGGTCGGGACTCACGGTCCCTGCAGTCTGGACTCCAATGCTAGACTGCCCCATCTCCAGTCGTACCGGCCTCCTGGGCTGTTCCCCCATGCTGGGCTCCGCAATCCCCTAAAATGATGTGGTTCGAAAACCATTAGTCATAAAGACTAAGCCCTATCATCCCCTACCCCTTCCCCCATGGCCCTTAGGCACCGAGCGAAGAGGAAGAAAGGGGAGGACATATTTGTGGAGAATAAAAGTAAATAGGTGACAGTGGACTTAGTTTAGCAAGTTGTATTCGGTGAGCAGTTAATATGAATGTTATAATAGGTCTAGCAGTAAGAAAAGCAAATATATGAATTTAAACCTTCACTTATGCGAGAACACATAAGCAAAAGGGATCTTTTGCAAGGCTCCCATCGTATAAGTGTCCCATACCACTTATACCTTGGGGTGTCGGTTATCAAACAGCAATGGTTGTTATTATATGTTGGAACCCTAGGTTTTGATTTGAGTTCAGCCCTCTCTTTCTGTCTCTTGACCCAAGTTTATCTATGGTCAAAGGTTAGTTGATAGGTTAGATTCTCTAGTTGTGTAGAATTGCCTTTCCAAATGAATATTTGGTTAAGTAGTTTTTCGTTCGACTATAGTCGAACGTCGCTCGACTATCGTCTATTGGCTGATCGACGATCGTCTATCAGTTGGTCGACGTTCTGTCTGCGTTGATAGCTCGACTATCTGTTGATAGGTCGACTATCTGTTTGCTTTGATAGTTCGACTATCTGTCCTGATAGTTCAACTATCTGATAGCTCGACTATCTGTTGATAGGTCGACTATCTGTTTTCTTTGATAGTTCGACTATCTGCTTGGATAGTTCAACTATCTGATAGCTCGACTATCTATTGATAGGTCGACTATCTACGTTGCTTTGATAGTTCGACTATCTGCTTGGATAGTTCAACTATCTGATAGCTCGACTATCTGTTGATAGGTCGACTATCTGTGTTGCTTTGATAGTTCGACTATCTGCTTGGATAGTTCAACTATCTGATAGGTCGACTATCTATTGATAGGTCGACTATCTGTCTTCTGTGATAGGTCGACTATCTGCTTGATAGGTCGACTATCTGTTTTGTTTGGTAGTTCGACTATCTGTCCGGATAGTTCGACTATCTGATAGCTCGACTATCTGTTCTGATAGGTCGACTATCTGCAGAGGTAGTTCGACTATTTTCTTTGATAGTTCGACTATCTGGATCATTCGACTATCTGCCCGATAGGTCGACGATCTCCGTGCGTCAGTCGACGATCTCAGAAGGTCGTTCGACGTTTTGCTGTATGTTTTAAATAGTTTTGTCGTCTCTTGTGATGTGACTAATTTCATAATTATTTTGGCATATTTTATATAAGATTATCTGAGTAAATTGTGATAACTCTTCCATGCAATATCTATTCTATTCTTTATGCATGAGCTAATCTTTTCTGACAAAGTTGTTTGTCTTATAGTTGAGATATGATTTCTGCCAGGCTGTCCTTTATAGCCGTTAGACTCAAAAAGTCTTCCTTGGCTGTAAAGAGTCGTTTCTGATATGACTTTCTCTTATATTATTTCATCAGAAGTATTTGCAGCTTCTTAGAAAGCTTTATCCTTTTATAGGATATCTGCCTGCAGTATTTTTGTTTTGCTTTATGCTTTTTGCAGCCCAGCTTGCAGAGTCCAGAAGAAGACAAGATTCAAACTCAAGTAAGAGCCGTTGCTGCTGCTGCTATATAAAGACCTTCCTGAGGAAAGAAATGAACTAGTCCACATAGGAAAAATCAAGTTCTCAGATAAAAATTCATTCAGCAAGCTTACAGTAAGATCAAGTTTACTGCTCTCAGCAATCTTCACTCTACTGAGAAGTGTTAGCTCTTCTGCTCTTCTTCAACCTGAGTTCTCCTGGTTCCAGGAAGTTCTGACTCAGAGATCTTTTGAAGAAGAAGAAGAAGAAGATAGCTGCTAGAAGATTTTCATTTCTTATTTTATATCTTCCTGTAGTTCTTTCTTCAGTATTTACTGAAGTGTTTCTGCACTAAAGCAAGACTTCACCTGGACGTTCTTTGAGCTAGGGGGAGCCTTGATTATTTTAGAGCTTTCTAGCTCAGTGCAAGTTATTGTGCTTCTCTAATCTATCGTAAAATAGAGAAGACACCTTAACCTCCTTTCCCCCTCCTGTACAGGGTTATTACTCCCTTCAAAAGTATCCCTTGGTGGCAGGGCACCTGATCAAAAACCTGTGTTGGTTTTTAGACACCTGATCAAAAGTCTAAAGGTTTTCTTGATCTACCTGAAGCAGATCTTGTTGGTGGCAGGGCACCTGATCAAAAACCTAAGTGGATTCCTACCTTGTTGGTAGAAGAGTGGACGTACCCAAGTTGTTTGGGGAACCACTATAAATTCCTTGTGTCGTCTAGATTGCTTTATTTAATTACTTGCATTGTGGCCGTGATTAGATCTTAACTAGGATTGCTAGTTGTTGTTTAGGTTTCCTAGCCTTAACTGTAATTACAGTTGGCTGCCTTTTTGTGCACAACACTTGTGTTAGGCTCTAAGGTTTAATCTCAAATATCTATAACTTTCATTCCGCATTTAACTCCAAGGGAGTTGAGTAGAAAGTCAACTTTGCTAATGCAATTTTTGATTACTCTATTCACCCCCCCTCTAGAGTAGTATCTATCCCTTCTCTTTCAATTGGTATCAGAGGGAGGTTGACTGACTGAATAGGCTAACACCTAAGTCACAAGATCCTGATAGATACCAAAGTTTATAGATATTCACTTTCACTATCATGGCCCAGTCCAAGGATTATTCTAGCACCAGACCTCCAGCATGCAACTTATCTAAGTTCAGCATCTGGAAGGCAAGGATCAAATTATATATGAACTCTATTGATGAAAGTATATTTGCTTCTATTTTGACAGGACCACCAAGAGCACCTGCTGCTGCTACTGCCTCATCATCATCTGATATGAGTGCAGTGCCTCCTCCAGACTACAATGATGAGTACAAAAAGGCAAAGATAGCAGATGCCAAGGCAATGAACATTCTGGCTCAGACAATGTCTGATGAAGTATTCCAGAAGGTTGCTAACTGCTCCTCAGCAAAAGCTATGTGGGATACACTGAACCAAATTGTAGCTGGTTCAGCTGATGAAAGGAAGGACAGGAGGTCCAACCTTATCTCACAATATGAGAATTTCAAGAAAACTGATGCTGAATCAGTTGAAGCTATGTTCATAAGGCTCAGCTCAATCATCAATGAGCTGAGGACCCTTGACAAGGATATCTCATTGACAGAGGTCAATGATAAGATTCTTATGTGCTTCCCTAGCACATGGGATCTAAGGATATGGCCTATCAAGGAGGCCAGTAGCACAAATGAAATCTCAACAGAAGCCTTTCTCGGCAAGCTCAAGTCTTTTGAGCAAGTGCTGAATTCCAGGGAAGCTGAAGCTGAAGCAAAGACCCCAACTCCTACAAGAAAAGAGCAAACCCTTGCTCTCAAAGCTGCTGACATTTCTGAAGGCAGCCAGTCCAATGAGGACTGATGGCATTATTTGCCAAAAGGTTTCTCAAGATGGGAAGGAAGGAATTCAGAAAGAAATCTTCAAAGTATGAAGATAAACTAAGGTATGATCATACCCCCTCTAAAGAAATAATCTGTTATGGTTGTAGGAAGCCTGGACATATTCTTCCAGATTGTCCAGAGGAAAAGAACAAAGATAAAAGAAAAGACAAGGATCAGCATAGGAAGCATTCAAGCCATCCTCCTACAAGAACAAAAAGAAGGAGAGAGGCTTTGTTGCTGAAACCTGGAGCGATTCTGATGAGGAATCCTCTTCCTCAAGCTCCAGTGAGGATGAAGAAGAAAAGAAGGCAAAGGAAGTTTGCCTGATGGCAATTGATGCCTACAGCAATCACTCAGCTGTAGAGAATTTAGATTCAGATGAAGAGATGCCAACAGAAGATGAGGTACTATCTTCTTATGATTTCACTTCTACAGAATTTAGATTAGAATTTAAATCTTTATGTTTAGATTTAATTAGTTCTGAAAAAGAGATTAAAGAACTTAGACATTGGCTAGTTGAATCAGAAATCATAACTATTGAAAACAGTAAGTTAAAGGAAGATCTCACTAATTCTAGTGAAGAAATTAAATTTCTTAAGAATGAGTTAGCTAAATCCAAAAGGTTAGAAGAGTCTCTAAATGGTAGAAGCCTTAAGTTGCTTGAAATAACCAGCATGTCTAACACTAGGTCAGGAAATAACAAATTAGGCTTAGGAGCATCTTCTAGTGAGCCCCCAATCATTCTTAAAAATCAACTTTCAACTCCAGTGAATTTTATTTCATCTAGTGGAATAAAAAACACTGAGCAAGTCAATCAAGTAAACAGAGCTTTAAATAAAGCTAAAAGAGAGAAAAGAAAACAGAAATTTAAGGAATTACAAAGAGCGTCGAACGCAGCTCGACGATCGCAGACCCAATGGTCGAACGAAGATCGACGATCTGGGTACCAATCGTCGAACGTCGATCGACGCTTTCAACAAGAATTTCAAAATTCAAACCAGAACGTTAGAAACCCGAATATGAATAGAAACCCTAGGTTCATTGACCCATCATCAGCATGGAGAATCCCACCTAGGAGATCTTACCCATTAAGTTATCACCCTCAGCCTGCTTATTCATTTATTTCCAGTTTTTCTTATGTGAAAAACAAGGGACCCAAGGTTACCTGGGTCCACAATGTTTAAATTGATCTATTTGCAGGTGAAGACCTATCCTATCACTCAAAATAAGTGGTATTTGGATAGTGGTTGCTCCAAGCATATGACAGGAAATAAAGAACATCTGTCAAAGTTCAAAGCAAAGCTTGGCCCAAAGGTAATCTTTGGAGATTCAAGCTGTGGTCAAACTGAAGGCTATGGCAGGATGACAATTGGAGCTGTTACATTCAAGAGAGTTGCTTATGTGACTGGACTGAAGCATAATTTAATTTCAGTAAGTCAGTTATGTGATGCTGGATACCAGGTATCATTCTATAACTCCCTTTGTAATATTACTTTAAATAATAATGTTGTATTAGAAGGCATTAGACAAGGTAACATTTATTTAGTAGATTTTAATTCAACTGATTCTGAAATCTGCCTGTTTAATGAAGTAACTAATTTTAATACCTTGTGGCATAAAAGGCTTAGCCATGTTAACCTCAAGAATATATCTAGGTTATCTAAACACAACCTTGTTAGAGGTTTACCTTCTTGCCCCTACAAGAAGGAGAGCCTATGCAAGGCTTGTCAACTAGGCAAGCAAACCAAGAACTCATTTAAATCAGTAAATAAAAGTGATTCTCCTAGAATCCTATATTTATTACATTTGGACCTATTTGGCCCAATATATGTACAGAGTTTAGGAGGGAAGTATTACACCCTAGTCATTGTAGATGACTTCTCCAGGTTCACTTGGGTGTTCTTTTTGAGAACTAAGGCTGATAACTTCAAAGCCCTTACAGACTTTCTATTATGTGTGCAGACTGAGTACTCTACTCATGTGGCCTTGATCAGAAGTGATCATGGTACTGAGTTTGACTCTCTTCTCATGCAAGAATTCTGTGAGAGAGAAGGTATCAAATATAGCTTCTCAGCTCCTAGAACTCCTCAACAAAATGGGGTAGTTGAAAGGAAAAACAGAACACTAATTGAAGCTGCTGGCACATTGTTCGCAGATGCTAATATGCCTCTTTCCTATTGGGCAGAAGCTGTTAGTACAGCCAACTATGTCTTGAATAGAAGTCTGATACACAAACTTAAGTGTAAAACTCCTTATGAGTTACTTAAAGGAAAGAAACCTAAAATAAATTATTTTAGAGTTTTTGGCTGTATTGTTTATATTCATAATAACAATAAAGAATACCTTAGAAAATTTGAAGCAAAGGCTTCAATGGAAATTTTTCTTGGATATTCCCAAGTAAGCAAAGCTTATAGGGTATTTAATAAATCATCTTCTAAAATTGAAGAGTCTGTTCATGTATCCTTTGATGAATCCCAAATGTTTTACAAGGAGAAGGAAACTTCCCCTTCCTCAAGTTCATTACAGGTACAAGAATCTACCAAAGATGTCACTCAAGAAATCCTCCATCTTTCAACTCTTCATATAACTGAATCAGACAGTGATGAAGACATTGCAGAAGTTGTTGATGTTCCACCAATAGTAGATCAAATTCCTCCTGAGGAATTAATCCCAACTATTGCTGAAGATCACATCCCACCTGCTGATGTTATCACACTTAGAGATCACCCTACATCTCAAGTGATAGGAGACATATCAGCTGGTGTTCAAACAAGACATCAGTTAAGACAGGATGTGATGCATGCTTGTTTCCTCTCACAGATTGAGCCCCTCACCATTAAAGATGCTGAGCTAGATCCCCATTGGATCATTGCTATGCAAGAGGAACTCAATCAGTTTGAGAGATGTAAAGTTTGGACTTTGGTTCCAAGACCTAAAGGCCAACTGATCATAGGCACCAAGTGGGTGTATAGAAACAAGTTGGATGCAAATGGAATCATTGTAAGGAATAAAGCTAGGCTTGTAGCTCAGGGCTACAGACAAGAGGAAGCCATAGATTATGACCAAACCTTTGCTCCTGTTGCAAGGCTAGAGGCAATAAGGATCTTCTTAGCCTATACAACCTATATGAAGTTTAAGGTTTTTCAGATGGATGTCAAAAGTGCTTTTCTTAATGGTGAGCTAAAGGAAGAGGTGTTTGTTGAACAGCCACCCGGTTTTGTTTCTTCATCTCAGCCCTCACATGTATTCAAGTTATAGAAAGCTCTTAATGGACTAAAATAAGCACCAAGAGCCTGGTATGAGACTCTAGCTAGTTTCCTGTTAGAGCACAACTTTGTTAGGGGAGTAGTTGATAGAACCCTCTTCGTCAAGCACCACAAGGACACAATCCTGTTAGTTCAAGTGTATGTGGATGACATTATTTTTGGTTCCACTGATCCCAAACTATGCAAAAAGTTCTCCAACTTAATGCATTCTAATTTTGAGATGAGTAGTATGGGTGAGCTGTCTTACTTTCTTGGTCTCCAAGTAAAGCAAGATGCTGATGACATCTTCATCTCCCAATCCAAATATGCCAAGGAATTGGTAAAGAAGTTTGGGATGGCAGATGCTTCAGCAATGCATACACCTATGGCTACTAATGTAGTTATTGATTCTGATGATCAGGGAAAGCCTATAGATCAAAAGAATTATAGGGCCATTGTTGGATCCCTATTGTATTTAACTGCAAGTAGGCCAGACATAATGTTTGCTACATGCCTTTGTGCTAGATTCCAGGTCAACCCCAAGGAATCTCATCTGATTCTTCTCATGAGAATCTTGAGATACCTGAAGGGATGTCCAAATCTAGGACTTTGGTACCCAGCTGAGTCAGAATTTGAATTAATTGGATATTCTGATTCTGATTATGCTGGTTGTCGAGTTGACAGGAAAAGTACCTCAGGAACTTGTCAGTTCCTGGGAGAGAGATTGGTCTCTTGGTTCTGTAAGAAGCAGGCCTCTGTCTCAACTTCAACTGCAGAAGCTGAATATATAGCAGCTGCTAGTTGTTGTTCACATATCCTGTGGATACAAAATCAACTTTTGGATTATGGGTACTCACACAAGAACACTAAAATCATGTGTGACAGTACAAGTGCTATCTCCATTGCACAAAATCCAGTGCACCACTCTAGAACGAAGCACATTGAGATTAGACACCATTTCCTGAGAGATTGTGTGGAAAAGAATAAGATCAGCCTTGAGTTCATATCCACAGACCTTCAGGGAGGTGATATATTCACCAAGCCCTTAGATGAACAGAAGCATCTGTTCTTTTTAGTTCAACTAGGCATGATTAATGGAAGAGACTAAGTGTGACGTCTGCCCTGTTGAAACTTATTCGAAGATAGTCGAACGAAGTTCGACGATAGTCGAGTGGATCAAGCCTGTCGTCGACCTATGGTTGAAGATAGCTTATCTGCTTGAAGATCGTAGACCGGCGTTCGAAGATAGTCGAACAGGTCGAGCTTATCGTCGATCTATGGTTGACGACAGCTTGCTATTTGTGAAGACAGAAATAGTCGAACGATTGATCGACTACTCTGCTTCAGGACCGATCGTCGAACGACCGTTCGACCATTGTCTCCAGTATCTTTTAAGTAGATCGACGATCGCTGTTTTAATATAAAGCCGATGGTCGACCTAGGTTAAGAGATAGTTGCTCTTATCGTCTACGGAAAGCGTCTTTTCGCATTCCGTCTTCCCGCTTGCTCTTTGTCTCGCGTTTTCTACCGCTCCGTCCTCGCCGTCTCTCTCTCGTCTTCTATAGCTTTCTCGATGGCGATTGCTCCAGCACTTCTTGCAGTAGTAAAGTTTGATGCCACTTTCAGCGTGGATTTCGACGCATTCATCGGCTGCGAACCAGGGATAGTGGAGATTCTGAATCTGTGCAGAGATCAAGGATTAGAGAAACTCATGTCTTACAGAATAAAGATAAACACTCAAGAGATCAGAGAATGGGCTTTCACTTCATCTTCTACTGATGATTCGATGACTGGAACAATTAGTGGAGAAGAGGTAATATTGTCTCCCGCTATTCTGACTGAAATTTTTGGTTTAATTAATGGTGAAGAAGATTATGAGCAAGATGCTACTGAGTTCGGAAGAATGTTAACTGAGCTGGGACATGCCGAAGGCATTCCCTCCAAGCTGCTCAAGGTGAATTTCCCGTTTAAGATCAAGTTTCTTGCGAAAATTGTTGGAAAAGTGCTACTGGGAAAGCACTCAGCCCACGATAATATTACAAGGCAACAATTTGCACTAATGTGTGCAATTGTTAATAAGAAGCAGATCAATTGGGCTGGCATTATGTTCGGTTTAATCAGGAAAAAGAATGGAAAGAATGAGGTTACCCTAGGAAGGGTAGTTGGAATTTTTCTGAAGGAGAAATACCCTCACCTGCTTGTGTCAGCCGCCACCTCCATCAACGCAAGCAAGAAGATGGATCCATCCTTGTTCTCAAAATGGAAAAGGACCTTCCTGAAGCCCGCTCCCGCAGGGGTTGCTCCAGTTACTTCTGAGAGCACTAGGACTATCGCAGTCAATCCCCCCCTTCTAGCAGCTGGCTCAGCAAATTTATCTCTTCCATCTTCTTCATCAGCTTTGCCGTCTACTTCAGTTGAAGTTCCTTCAACTTCAATTGAAGTACGACATTCTGCTTCTCCTCCAGCTTCTCCTCTACCTCCTCATCTTGCTGGGATATCTCAACCCAGTTTTGATTTATTGGTGTCTGAGATTCCCACTCCTCCTCAGTCACCAATTCCCTCTTCTGATCATCTTGATCAC